>OY769911.1:2569261-2784938 GCA_963669185.1 Dyspetes luteomarginatus
ATATATATATATTTATATGTATATATATATATATTTATATGTATATGCAATAGGTCTAGTGCTGGTTCGATGTGCAGGAGGGCGTGTGCATTATTTCTCTTATTGGAGTGCAAATAAGAAATATCGTATAGTCATAATACTGGACATGTACATAGAACGAGAGAGACTTCTAAACCAGTTGAATGCTCGTACCGAGTCCATCGTCTCTCTTTTCTCTATCTCATTCCTTTCAATCATTTCGCTCAATAATACAACAGATTTGCTATCACACATCTACGCATATTACGTTTGATCGAATTGACGACGAGTTGAAATTTTATTCTGTAATGTGTGACGTACACACTAATCGATCGATAACGAAAAATAACCGTTACAATTATCCATATAAAGATGTATGAAGAAATTTAATCTCGATGGGAGCTTAATTATTTAATTCAGAATTATTTTTCCCAATTTTTCATAAAATTAAAATCAGTACAAAAAGTAAAGAATTGAAAAAAATTTTACACTATCTTAGAACCACTTGGAGTCATTGGTAAAATAATTTTTATGATAAAATGTATCATGAGATAACGAGAAAAAAATTTGCACAAAAATAAACAAACACGAAGAAAGTTGTAAAATAATTTTTATGATAAAATGTATCATGAGATAACGAGGAAAAATTTTGCACAAAAATAAACAAACACGAAGTAAATTGTAAAATAATTTTTATGATAAAATGTATTATGAGATAACGAGAAAAAAATTTGCACAAAAATAAACAAACACGAAGTAACTTGTAAAATAATTTTTATGATAAAATGTATTATGAGATAACGAGAAAAAAATTTGCACAAAAATAAACAAACACGAAGTAACTTGTAAAATAATTTTTATGATAAAATGTATTATGAGATAACGAGAAAAAAATTTGCACAAAAATAAACAAACACGAAGTAAGTTGTAAAATAATTTTTATGATAAAATGTATTATGAGATAACGAGAAAAAAAATTGCACAAAAATAAACAAACACGAAGTAACTTGTAAAATAATTTTTATGATAAAATGTATTATGAGATAACGAGAAAAAAATTTGCACAAAAATAAACAAACTCGAAGTAACTTGTAAAATAATTTTTATGATAAAATGTATTATGAGATAACGAGAAAAAAATTTGCACAAAAATAAACAAACACGAAGTAAGTAAAATAATTTTTATGACACAATTGATTATGGGATAAATGAACAGACGAAAAAGTGTAAACTTGCAAGTAACGAGAGATGACCATAGCTGGTTAGATCGGTATTTAAGTATCAAAAAGATATTCAATACCCAAAGCACGACAAGAGCAGTGAAATATATAATTTACAAATGACAGTCGAGGGGACTTGTACAAAAGTGCATTGTAAGTGTTCATATGGGAAGAAATGTTAAATGGGCGTGCGACAATTTTCCAACGTCTCAGACCTCACAGTAGGGGATCATCGATCGTATGAAAGAAAATTTCTTGGTTCATCATTCGGGCAAGATAATCGTCAAAGGAAATTCTTGGGCCTTGGGCCAGGCACACCGTGTGTCATCAGCATCATTCAATCCTCGATTATTCGATTTCTCATTTGATTCTTATAAATCACAGTATGGTGTACGTATTATATATATATATATAGATAGCATGTTTATATGGAGCGTTCCAGGCTAAATGAAAAAGGGCTTTTGTCATTTTTACTCATTCCCCTTTCATGGGGCAATAAAAAAAGACCCAAAACCAATATTCAAATTAAAATAAAAACGACGTAATTATTATCAACGAAGTGTTTTAATTAACGCTGTTTAGCCCTTATCTAGTGTCTTAAAAATTCTTATTGTTTTAGAAATTTTCGTCAATTTATAGCTAAATAAATTTCATTTCCATGAGGCCTGCATAATTTGCACTGCACAATAAACAAAAAAAATCATACCAAAAGATTAAAAATTATTTTATTAGAAAATGATATTAAATATTTTTTCACATTGTCCCTTATTAAGATGGTCAATGTTCTTATCAAATGAAATCACTTCGATATAACATAACGAAAAATTCGAAAAAATTGATGGAGAAAAAATTAAAAATTCGTGTAGTGTATTAAAAAAAAAAATTATTTAACATAATGAGAAATTTTAATAAATAGAATGAATAAATACAACTTATAGCTTTGTCGATCGAGTCTAGAATTCCCCATATATATCCCTTACATCCCGCACAGTCATCGCTGTTTTTTTTTTTTTTTTTTCATTTCTTATTTCTTCGGTACAATAATTCATCATCCCAACCGATTCGCCTCCTCCTCCCCCCTCCATTTATCGCACCCTTTATCGACAGAATTGTATTCATTCTTCACGAAACCTTCCTACGATCCAATGTGTCAGAGTATTTTTTTCAAATCAAATATTTTTTTTATTGAAAAAAACTAAAATTACTTTTTTTTTTAAATATCTCCTGTCGATATTTTAGTGATCGGTATACAGTTTGAACCCTCGTGGTGGGTCCACAATGTCTATATCTATTTCTCGGCCAAGGGGACTTTCGAATATTGGGTTTCTCGCGAAAGTGAGATAGAAAATATATATATATATATATATATACAGAGGCGAATGCACGAGACGATTTTTACCCTTAAAGAGGATGCATATAAGGCCCATTCGTGCGTGCCTTTAACAAGACCACGTGTTATTCCATTGTGAACTAATACGGGAGGGTCTGTCTCGTTATATATTACATACACATATATAATACAATGGACCAGTTTTTTGCCATAAAAATTGCGAAACAACGTCTTAGAAAATACTAGAAAAAAAACTTAAATTTTTTTATGACATAAATATACGAATTCCCCCCTTGGAGTGACTCGAATTACCAGCATCTTCGATACATCCTATCTCATATATCTTTTGATCTGATGCAAAACACACGTATAATATATATATATATATATATATATATATGTATATGCCCGTATTAGGTCTCGTCCGTCCGGTTTTCCGCAATTGTTTTTTGCTCCCGTTCGTACGTACCGATAACCATTTTCTCAATTTTTTTTTCTTCGTTTTATCTTCACTTTTTTACTACCATTTTATTTTTTTCGTTAATTTATGCCTCGTAAGCTGATGCGCAGAAGCGACGAAACTCTTTCGATCTCTCTCTCTCGATTATTCAGTGAGAGGACGACTCGATCTTGCCCTTCTTTCCTCTCTTGTACTCATACCGCCAAGCACGAAAGCCTGCTCAACCTTCCTCATTGTGCTTGATGCATCTCTTGGCAGAAAAAAATAGGGGGAGAGGGAAGAAGATGCTGCGAGACCACCTAGCACGGCGACGATTGACGTCTTTATCCACGCGCGACTTATTTATCCCTTGGGATTTCTGCGATAAGAAACTCAATAACTAGATTGAGAACCGGACAAAATGAAGCAATTTAAAAAAAAAAAAAAAAATTTTGGAGTGACTTAAAGTAGTAAGAAGAAAAAATCATTAAAAAATTTTTTACTTATTTATATTTATTTACCTATTTATTGCTAATAACCCAATTTATTTATTTTTCCCTCGATAAGAGGCTCCGTGAATAGATCGAGGAAGGCAAATTGGAACACTTTTGAAAAAGAGTAATCTTAAGTGCTCGATCTTGGAAATGAGGAGAACGATTTAAGAATTTCCAAAACATTTTCTTATTTCTTTGAAGAATTTTATAATTTATTCATCTGCAAAAATATTAGGATAAAAATTATTCATTTACATTTGTGTTTATTATCTGGTTGAGAAAAAAAATTGAATCACGATGAAATAATCGAATGTCTACTGTAATACATAAAAGTATGAGGCGTCTCGATTTTCGTGACGCCATGGACTCCGCGCGCACTCTCGTCGTATTAGTATAATTCGTAATTTAACGCCCCGTCGCGATAAGAATCTCCTTGAGGTTATGCATCAGCCACGAAAAAAAAAAGAACAACAAAGAAAACCCAACAGCTCTCTACGTGCCCGTTTGTTTTTCGACGCCATAAAAAAAAAAAGAAATCGCTTCGCTCTCCATCGCAACGTGAGAGGCGTTCGCGAGACGAGAAACAAATAAGAAGACGAAATCCGAGATAAGAAAAAAAAAAAAAATCTCTCTCGTTACTATATATAAGATATAAATACGATATATATGTCGTGAAAAAAATCATGATCAGGCGCACGTTCCGCCCGTCCATCCGGTCGACCCTGTCACGAATTCTCCATTTCTTGCCACTGGTTGTATATTATTATACGAGTGTAATGAAAGACACGAAAATTCGATCGCTCTCAAATCCCTTTTCGATCCCCGCGCTGACGTGAAATTATAATTCCGTAAAATTAACGTTGCATATGTTAATTATCGCGAGAACCGGTCCGAGAGTATACCAATGAAGGAGTGGGGGAAAGAAGATCTAGGGCGCATGAGCCTCGAGAAGGCGCGCTCCTCCTTTCAAGGCTGCCGCGCATGATTATCCGCGCAGCGCGAAAAACGATCGATTTATTATTTCTCCACTATTTTTATGCTGAAAAAAATACCTGGAGATAAAAAAAAAATCTTTCTGATTATTTTCCTTTGTTTACAAAGCTTTTTCTTCAATGAACATACATTTCAAAACACGATTAGGAATTTATATCATTATCATTTTTTTTCTTTTTATTATTTAATGCGATCTTTGTTTCTTTTGTGTTACATTTTGCCCTTTTGTCCCCAATAAACATTTTTATACGTACATACAGACGTATTACGTGTGAAAAAAAGAACATAAAATGCGAGTGACCAAGTCACGAATGTTTTCCATGCGCTGTTCTTGTCGGAACTCACAAACCGAGAAATATGAGGAAGAACAACAAGTTCTTTATCCTTGTACGCACACACTACTATACTATTACGATGACACATACTTCCAGAGTGGGAGATGTTGAGAACACACACGAATCTACGAGAGAGGATCAACGAGATGCACTAATAAGGGCGACACACAAAATCGTTTCTCATTCTCGTGACGCCCGGAACAAACTTGTGTATCTAACACATGCCCTAAGTACAGAAAGCCCTGAGCATACAAAAGGGAGAAAAAAAATATGATGAAATCCAAACACTCTCTCTCTCTCTCTCGAAGCTGGAAATAAATTGCCATCGAGCTCAGTTGGGACATTCAGAATGAAAAATCTCTAAAAAAATATTAACCTTTTAATTTTTTTTACAAGTCAAGAAATTTTTTAAGATTATATTTTTTTATAAAATTAAAAATAATGTAAAATTGTTGAATTGTTTGAGAGGCAAGAGAAATAAATATTAAACGAACTAAAAATATTTAGTGATACTTTTTCATTAAAATACTCGTTCATTTAATCGATCATTAGTCGAGAGAAAATTCATTATTACTCTTAACGGCAACGTCTGCTGTAAATGGGTTAATAAGCCTCTGTCTTTGTGTTTCTGATGTGAGTGCATGATCTATGTATACATTGAGTATGGAAATGGCGCATCACATACTCGTCGATCAAACAAGCCGATCGGTGGAGTCGCGTCCAGCGGCTCGATTAGCCGGAACGATTGACCGGAACATCGGAAAAAGCGTCCCTACCCAGTAAATCGAGCGAAACGGAAGCGCGATGAGTATTTAATATATAACCCATATATCTATATCTATTGGCTCTCTATCCATTCACTCAATTTTTCCATTTCCAAAAAATGCTCATTCATTTTAAGTGTTTATAAACAAACAAAAAAACTACTAATTTTTCAGACTTTTCAATTCAGTAACTGTTTACATCGATGCAAAAAATAGAATGAGACAAAATTTATTGTTTTTGTCGTTTATATTTAAATTATTGTTTGTTGTATTAAAAAAATTATACACAATTCCTCTTTGGCTTGCCTTAATCATTTCAGCAGTTTTATAGCAATTTTTATTAACCAGTTAAATGTTAATTTTTAGAGGAAAAAAAAAATTTTAAGGGACATACGAATCTCCTTAATATGCGTATCGATCGAGCAGGCTCTAAAAGTGTCTCGAAGTCGTTTAATAAAAATCATCTCGATATCGCTAACACGTTACGATACACGTTGTGGGTAAGTTTGTGGGGTCGTTTATCTGTCCGACAACAAGCAGCTTCTCTAGTTACCGCGAGAGACACGACGTTATCACGAATCGTTAACTAATTACCATCATATACATCGAGAGACGAGATTGCAAGAGAGAGAGAGAGAGAGTGAAAATCTCGACGACAGATGTTCACGACCGTGAACGATGTCATTGGCCATTAGAACGATTGGAGTTCACGCGGAAGCGCACCCTGACAGAGAAATTTGCTCATGGCTTGTAATTTTAATGCTACTCGCAAATAATTTACATGGTGTATGCGAGATTAAATCGACGCATGCGTAATTAGCATTATCTGTCTCAATGTCGTGATCCAACCTCTTTAAATCCCGTTTGTGAATATTTTTATTATTTCTACACAATAAAAATTAACTAAAAAAATTAAATAAACAATAATAATTAAAAAAATTAAACAAACAATTTTGTTGTTTTATTCAATATATTTTTGAGTCATGCATCTACGACCAAATAAAATACGTCAATATAAATGTAATTTTTTTTTCATTTCGTTCGATTTAATTTCGACAATTGCACAACTTAACGAAATATAAAGTTTATCAAAAATTTATAGAGCTCAAAAGATATAAATTTTAGTTATCGCACTCCGGCACAGTTTGTGAGTCAACAGTTTTCTAAGCAGCTTTTATGTAACAGACATATATATATGTATATATATATAATGTGCATATGTGCTATGCCAGCACAAAGAAGGAAGGAAGCGCGGGCGAGAGAAGCTGTGCGCTTTCGGCGCTCGCTGCAGCTGAAGACCATAAACAATTCCTCTTCTCGCCTCTCCTACCCCCCCGCCCCCCCCTACTGCCCTTCTCTATGGCCTCTTGAAGCTTCTCTTACTCTCTAGCCGCTGCTCTCGGATATCGTAAATTACCCGATAAGAATGTCGGCGCCTTGGTAGCTTCTTATCCGGCGCACACGGATAGGAGAGTACTATGCTCGTCTCGTTTCACCAGGAAAATCGAGATGAGCCAACATTTTGACTCCTAGTTGCAATACAGATGTATGTATACATATATATATATATATATATATAAATATATATATCGATCGATAGTATATATCTATATATACTATCGAACCATAATATTGCTATATATTGATATATATAGCAGACAAATTAATAATATATGTATTCATTTTGATAGACATATGTATAGCATGTACTACATAACTAGATCTATAATCGAGATAGCCAACATTTCGACTCCTAGTTGCACTACAAATGTATGTATATATATATATATGTATATATACTATCGATCCATAATATTGCTACATATGTGTAAATTATTGAACAGCAAAACTATGTGTATATATATGTATATAGTGTATAACAGCTTGAGTTAAATGGTCTCTAAAATGTATATTTTCTACATTATTGCTATATATTGATATATACAGCAGACAAATTAATAATATATGTATATATTTTCATAGACATATGTATAGCATGTACTACATAACTAGATCTATAATCGAGGTGAGCCAACATTTCGACTCCTAGTTGCACTACAAAAGTATGTATACATACATATATATATATATATATATACATGTATATATACTATCGATCAATAATATTGCTATATATTGATATATACAGCAGACAAATTAATAATATATGTATATATACTATCGATCCACAATATTGCTATATATGTGTAAATTATTGAACAGCAAGACTATGTGTATATATATGTATATAGTGTATAACAGCTTGAGTTATATGGTCTCTAAAATGTATATTTTCTACATTATTGCTATATATTGATATATACAGCAGACAAATTAATAATATATGTATATATTTTCATAGACATATGTATAGCATGTACTACATAACTAGATCTATAATCGAGGTGAGCCAATATTTCGACTCCTAGTTGCACTACAAATGTATGTATACATATATATATACTATCGATCCATAATATTGCTATATATTGATATATACAGCAGACAAATTAATAATATATGTACATATTTTGATAGACATATGTATAGCATGTAATACATAACTAGATCTATAATCGAGATAGCCAACATTTCGACTCCTAGTTACACTATATATATATATATATATATATATACTATCGATCCATAATATTGCTATATATTGACATATACAGTAGACAAATGAATAATATACGTATATATTTTGATAGATATATGTATAGCATATACTACATAACTAGAATGGTATGCACGTCGAGATCCTTCAACAAACACCGCCTGCTCAATTACGACCCTGCTCTGTGGCATTTTCTATAATTAAAGGCTCTTCATACCACCCAAGTCACTGTTTTCCTCATACTCAAGAGCTCCCACCATTTTCACTTTTCTCTCCATCTCGTTTTATTCATTTCTTTGTAACATTAACGGCACTTTAATATGCGTACATTGAACATGCAAGCATCTCCAATTACTCTCCTTTATCATTTTTTTTTTCTTGTCATTTTTTCACTCGTTGATATATAAAGTAGCACACACAGTGCGCATCTATATCTAAATTGAAATGAATAGCGAGTGCATATGTGCATACAGTGAATATAGATATAGTGCAGTGTGTAAAACTGCGTCGGAGGCATCAAAGTATTGAGAGAAAAAGAAACAACGAGTGTATGTGTATATATATATATCAGTCTTTTGTCGAGGCTTTTTCTCTCGATCGTAACACACACGAAGTTCTGGGAAATTTAGTAGAGAAGGAGAGTGAGAATTGCTGACTATTAAATTATATTAGAAATCCATTCATGAATTATGCAAAATATAATTTAAAAAATAATAATAATTTCCTGAATGGTTGGAAGAAATAATTTTTTTTTATTGTAATAACAATTTAACGATTCGATATGATTTTTTTGATTTGCCAGTAAAGGCCTTTAATAAAATATCGCTCCAGTTCATACGTTTAAAAAAAGGCTTCAGATCGTGTAAAATAAACACATCTCTAAATATTTAGAAAAAAATAAAAAAATTATATTCATTGTAACAAAAATGAAGGATCATTTATGGTGTTTTAAATTAACTGGCAGTAGCTCATAATAAAATAGTTCAAGTTCTCGTGTTTAAAGAAAAAAACTTTAGTTTAAAAAAAAGTCGTTTATACAATGACGAACGAAACCAGTAGAGTTTACGAAAAATGAAAAAGTTACACTGCAACAACAATTAAAGACCATTTATGGTGTTTTGAATGAACCAGCGGTAGCTCATAATAAAATAACTCAAGTTCTCGTGTTTAAAAAAAAAAACTCAGTTTAAAAAACGTCGTTTATACAATGACGAACGAAACCAGTAGAGTTTACGAAAAATGAAAAAATTACATTCACTGCAACAACAATTAAGAATCATTTATGGTGTTTTGAGTGAACTAGCGGTAGCTCATAATAAAATAACTCAAGTTCTCGTGTTAAAAAAAAAACTTTAGTTTAAAAAAAAGTCGTTTATACAATGACGAACGAAACCAGTAGAGTTTAGGAAAAATAAAAAAATTACATTCACTGCAACAACAATTAAGAATCATTTATGGTGTTTTGAGTGAACTAGCGGTAGCTCATAATAAAATAACTCAAGTTCTCGTGTTAAAAAAAAAACTTTAGTTTAAAAAAAAGTCGTTTATACAATGACGAACGAAACCAGTAGAGTTTAGGAAAAATAAAAAAATTACATTCACTGCAACAACAATTAAGAATCATTTATGGTGTTTTGAGTGAACTAGCGGTAGCTCATAATAAAATAACTCAAGTTCTCGTGTTAAAAAAAAAACTTTAGTTTAAAAAACGTCGTTTATACAATGACGAACGAAGCGAGTATATTGCTTGCTTACACTCAATAATTATTTGGACTTGTGTCTGGGTTAAAGTCACAAGGTGTGTCGAGGCGTGGGGGATTCCTCTCGGTCGATCGGACACGCATGTAATTGCGCGAGGCGCCGAGAGAGATGCAAAACTCTCGACCATCAAGAAGCTCATGAAGCCCTGACAGTCATGACAGTGGAGAGTATGCATAAAGAGCGGCCAGAAGCGAGCACGAAAATCACTCGGCCGAGTCCTCTTCAAATTGCTCTTGTATGCATATTACTGTAATATGTATATGCATCGCTTTGTTTCATTACAGACGGGACGCTGACCCAAATAACGTTTAATCACCCAAACTCGTGTCTCACTGCGTTAAAAACAATGGATGAATCATTCATAATACATAAACAGGAAAAAATTTAGGGTGAAGTTGTTGTAGGGTGAAAAGTTTAATTGACCAAACCCAAGTGGTTACGACCCATTTTAGAGCATTATTTTGGGTATTTACGTCCCTCAAAAAAAAAACGTAAAAAGGTGGAAAAATTTGAATTTTTACTATGACCCTTCACCTTGTCAATAAATCAATGAAAGTCCAATAAAAAATCAACGTTAAATTGTGTTGACCGCAGAAAATATAAAAAAAAATATGACCCTCAAACATCCTTCGGATGAGAAATGACTCCGGTGCTATCACGATTTCTGAGAGTCCTTTTTTGGACATCGGTTGATCACATCGTATACACAAGCCTAACTGTTTATTTTATTATGCCAGTGTTCTACTTGACTCACATTTAAGCGTTTCAATAACATCCAAGGTCATCGCTCTTTCACCCGGCAATCGGAAGTTGCCACGGTGTGTCTGAAAATTAATTATAAACCGAGTCTCAACGGGCATAAACAAAACGGCAAAGCGCAGGAAATAATTAGACAAAAGTGGATGTATGTGCGTTGATGTTGATGATGGGAGGAGTAAAAAATACTATTGAAGGTCAAGCTCATACATAAGAAGCCCACGGGGCAAATTGTAACTGGCAATAACACTAGCAGTGGCGACAGGAGAGCAGCGGAAATTGTTATTCGATGGGAGGGTGAAACATCCTCGAGGTAATCTCGATGCTGTGGACTTTTACTGTTGCTCACTCTCATCGGTCTTGGATAATCAATCCAACACGCATACGAACTCGCCTCGAGCCAACCGATGAGACACTCCTTCCTGTCTTTATCTTTCTCTATGTTGTCTTTTTCCTTTCTTTCTCTATATCGCACTCTTTAGAAAAATATTCAAACTTGTGACTTAAGATCTATTTGAATTTTGAGACTAAAGGAAAAAAAATGTCTTGGATGAAATAATTTTTTAAAAAAAGGAGAAACTTAAATAGACGAAAAATGTATTAATCGACTCTAAAAATAGTTCAAAATTTGTACATTACGATGCATTTTTATGGTTTTAATTGTCGAGATACATGGCATCAAATTAATATATTCCGGGTACATTTATATCGTGCAATTTACATTATTTTAACAGTATGAAAATTTGAAATTAGATGGTTAATATTTATGCAATTTTTCACGGATGTATCTGACAAAAACAAATGAAAATCAAGCTTTGCCCTTATAAAGTCGTAATTCCGACAATTCACGAGAAATATTTCGTAATGCTAAATTATTTAACGAATTTCCCTATTTTTTTTTTGTCTTTATGAAGATTTCTCATTCATAGGAAATAGGAAGGGAAAATTTTATTTGTTGTACCGTCATGCCACAATTTTTTTCTTGCATTCAATTTATTACGTAGTTGCATACCAGGGTTGGTCTGGAGATAGATAATATCAAGCTACTCGACATTGTAAAATACGTTTAGCAATGTGTAAAAGAGGGCGTTGTCAATACAGAGGCGTGAACACATTTAAAAACGGAAGTCACTTACGATTTTATCAGACGGTTAGAGAAACAGACCCATCGTGTGTGTCTTCGTCGTGTATATATATATATATAGTAATAAGGAATATCATATAGTAGCCAAATAAAAAATGCGTGGCACGAAGAATCGTTGACACACTCAACGATTGTCAAGAATAATGACAAAAGTCTCAAGCGCACGCTCTTCGGCATAACGAAGTTTAATATTAGATATCATCGATGATCCTCACGAGAGAAATAAAGCTGTGACTCTTTTTAACAAAGAACGTTGATTTTATCAATTTAGAAAATCTCGTTACGTCCATTAATAGGCTGTTCAAATAGGAAATTAGCTGTTGCAATGATAAATGTGTAAAATGCTTGTGATAATTGAAATAAACTATTCATATAACTCGCGATGCTAGCTAGTCGTTTAATAAATCTAACATATACGATAATTCGAGATATGAAATCTGTGGCCTGGTACAACAGCTGAACCTTTGGGAGAATAATGCATCGTAATTTAGTATCTTTGCTTTGCTTCAGGAGCAAAGAATCACCTCTTAAATTATTATCACGTACTATGTAGATATTATACGTGATATTAATTCAAGAGGTGATTCTTCGTTTGTCATGCAGCAATCAGTTGCGCGAGAACTGTGAAGTAAATCTTTCCCATACTTGAATACTGTAAAAGCAATAAAGTATTATATCTTTATTCATAGTCACACGATTTAAACTATCTCTCAAGACACCCATGAAGTTAGGTCATTAATGCACTGCTGGAATAGAAATATATAGCAGTTTCGAATAATTTATATCAACGGAGAGCTTGAACTGAGGCGTAATTTCATTCACGAGAAATCAACGCCGCATATAATTCGACGTATTTCAATCACGGGGAGTGTAAAGCTAAACGTTTTGATCAGATGTTGCATATCTTCATAGCCTACACGTGTAATTGCAGCCTGTTGTAACGCTGAAAAGCCGTTTATGTAGACTGCAATCTGAGTGGAGACAATTCTCTCGGTTCTGGGAGTGATTTATGAGGACTAGGACTGAATCATTGTTAACGTGTAATATATATAGACTTATGAATGTACTTTATGCGTGTACTAATCTCGGCTGGTTCGGGATAGTTATGCGCTATCACAATCTGTGTCAGTGACCGTGTCAGTGTCGGGGCGAATATCTATAGTCTCTGTGTGAACTCTGGATCAGTAGCTGTGTTAGTGTTTGTTTTAGTGTCTATGTCAGTGCCTGTGTCAGAACCAGTGTCTGTATTAGCATCTGTCTCAATGCCAGTGTCTGAATTAGTGTATTAGTGTCTGTATTAGTGTCTGTATTAGTGTCTGTATTAATGTCTGTAATTAGTGTCTGTATTAGTGTCTGTAATTAGTATCTGTATTAGTGTCTGTATTAGTGCCTGTATTAGTGCCTGCATTAGTGTCTGTATTAGTGACTGTATTAGTGTCTGTATTAGTGTCTGTATTAGTGTCTGTATTAGTGCCTGTATTAGTGTCTGTATTAGTGTCTGTATTAGTGTCTGTATTAGTGTCTGCATTAGTGTCTGTATTAGTGTCTGTATTAGTGTCTGTATTAGTGTCTGTATTAGTGTCTGTATTAGTGTCTGTATTAGTGTCTGTATTAGTGTCCGTATTAGTGGCTGTATTAGTGTCCGTATTAGTGGCTGTATTAGTGTCTGTATTAGTGTCTGTATTAGTGTCTGTATTAGTGTCTGTATTAGTGTCTGTATTAGTGTCTGTATTAGTGTCTGTATTAGTGTCTGTATTAGTGTCTGTATTAGTGTCTGCATTAGTGTCTGTATCAGTGTCTGTATGAGTGTCTGTATTAGTTTCTGTATTAGTGTCTGTATTAGTGTCTGTATTAGTGTCTGCATTAGTGTCTGTATTAGTGTCTGTATTAGTGTCTGTATTAGTGTCTGCATTAGTGTCTGTATTAGTGTCTGTATTAGAGTGTGTATTAGTGTCTGTATTAGTGTCTGCATTAGTGTCTGCATTAGTGCACTAGTGTCTAAACTAGTAGCACTAGTGTCTAAATAGTGTCTGTATTAGTGGCTATATTAGTGTCTGTGCCTGTGTTAATGTCTGTGTCAGTGCTGTGAGTTTCAGTGAGCATACCTAGGCGAATGAACTTTATTATGTAGATATAGTATATGAATCATACACGAATACTATAGCGGTTTTTAGCCCGCAGTGTATTTTTATTGTATTTTGCTTTTTTGGCTGCCTACGGGTGCCTATATTTCTTTTTGGGAGAAGTTTTCCGCAGGCTGAATGCTTTTTCCTATTCCTTGTGTATTATAAAGTATAAATATAATAATATAATAATCATATTAAAAAATAGTCACCCATACATATGTAGTTTATGTATCATTACCATATAACTGCATACAGGGAGAATATGTGAGATGGTCACATGCAGAATCGTTCTTGTGAGAAAACTCGGTTCCTCGTTTGACGAGACTGACGCGAGATACTTTATAATCCAAGGGCGTGGCCCCATTATTAATTACATCGTTCATGGGTGTGGGGAGGGGAATCCCCTAACTGTTACATACCATAGAAATCCTGAAGTATAAGTCTGCATAGATAAACGGAAGCTCCAGAGTAATGTTTAAAGCTTCCCACCATGCTCAATGGAATCGCTGCTGTCTCTTTTTCCCAGTCTCGGCTTTTCTGCTGCTGTTGCTGCTGGCGCTGGCGCTCGCGGTCATCAGCACACGGTGATGCGTGTGATGCGAAACAGAACTGCGGCCGGCTTGCGTCACATACATACACACATATGTGTATTTTGACCACAAACGTCCGTAGTGGGCACGCGAATACCGCAAAACTCTCTCTCTCTCTCTGTTCCGTGCGATCTAGCGGCTTCGGATTTTTGGACTCTTTGTGGCGTTTCCGCGTATGTATCATATGTACGTTTCATTTAACCCCGGGCTACGCTATTATACCATTTTTTTGCCAGGAATTTGTTACGAGGCGAGAGTTCAGGGGGAGCACATGACCGGGAAATCATTTGTGAATTTACGAGCCGCGAAAGTCTCGGGTAATATCCGGTCCAGCCTGCTGAACAAATCTCGGCTCCTCCAGCCATTTTGCCACGATATAAACTATAAATTTGCGACGATACTTATCTACTTGTTCCTGTCATTCGATCGTGATTAATAAATTATTCAATCAAAATAATTATTTTTTAATAATTTTTAATATAACAATAATAATGGTAATAATATTTCTAATAATTATAAAATTTCTATGTCTTTAATAGGAAAATATCATTTCGTGCATATTTTTCAAACAGAGCAATTTCTCGAGGGAAAGACAGGTGGATGCAATTTTTTATTCTCAAAAAATTTTACGTTATCGCAACTTTTTTTTTTCTTCCACTCGCTTCCGGGTTTTTTTTTTTTTTTTGATTATAGAGAGAAAGTATTTACATGTATGAGAATTTTGGTAGGCTACACATGAATACATGCGCCAATCGGTATGCAAGTACGTAAGCGTAATTATAGGTTCGCGAATCGCGAAATGAGATGAAAACGCGCAGAGAGAGAACTACACGCCGTATGTTTCACGAAAAGGAAATCAGCGATCTCTCGTATATTTTGCAGTATAGCCACAACTGGCCTACGTCTCAAAACGCTATCTCGAACTCTCTTGAAAAAGTAAACATGGACGGGTTAAACTACGATGAGACTTTGCCTCTTCGCTCGTGTTGTTCTTGTTTCTTTAGCCGGCAAACGAACGCATGCTGCCACTCTGTTGTGATACACAAATTGACGTTGAGTTGATCGTCAAAATTTTTTATAATTTTATTTCAATTTTGCACGAAATTTTTTTTACTAAAGGAATTTTTATTTGTAAATAAATGTACGATAAAATCTGAAAAATCCTTTTAGTAAATTCTACAGTATTTTTTTACAGAATATTTAATTCAGCTTTCGTCTTTAGTCTAAATTTACTTTGGATCCAAAGTAGAATAATTTTTTTTTTTTTAGAAATTTGTGCTTCCAGCATTGGGTGGATCAGTGTGAAAAGAAAAAAAAATCGGGAACGTTTTCACATAACAAAAAGTACATTCAATTTCGCAATAGGTTATCTGAGGTAACTTTAAGGACAAATTTAGTTACAGGAAAAATTGAATATTTTTTTGATACTTTGCGATAAAATCTGGAAGTAAGTGCAGGTGCATTTAACGCTGATGAAATTTCAGTCGAATTGGAAGTACGTATATATACGTATCGGTAATACGTCAGATGGAATGAAGCTGCTGGGTGAATTTCTTGTAAAATTTGGGACCTACCGGTGAGTCTGAGACAGGGGGGTCCTCGCATCGAACGTTAAGGAGGCTAATGGCTGGTTCGTGTCAGTCGCCTGTCCAGTCGCGATAAATTCCCCCGGAAGAAAGATCGCATATATGTATGTGAGGACCAGCCATAATCTTAAGACTTGTACAGTGGCGCACAAATTTTACCTCACCACCCGTGAGAAAATATAAAATTACTTCTTTTTTTTTTTCATCATATCCGGCAAACTTGCTAATTGCCACCAAAAATACAAAAGTTGATTCATCTCTCTCTCTCTCTCTCTCGGATAATAAATAAATTACGGTTTTAAAATTAGTTTTAATATATTCAAAACCTCTACCGTTGTGTAAAACGAGTACTGGAGATATTGTGCTGGAATTTGAGGTTATGTCACACACGCACATGAAACACAAAGAGACACATCGCGATTCTTCACTTGATTTTTCTCGGTAGCAATTTATATGTTTTACTCGTGAATATTGCTTTGATCGTTGGCCATCAGCAAGTGTGTGCTAAGTGCGGTACAGCAATAAAGAAGAAAATAAATGTAAAATTAATACGACAATGACGAGAGCCTTTGTATCTCAATCGTCTTTTACGACTGTCCCGTAAAACTGCCGACGGCGATAAAAAAAAAAAAATTAAAAAATCGCAGGAGAATGGACGAGTGCCGAGCTTGGACATGACATTACATTTATATGGAGTGTCGATCGTTGGGGCAGATGTCCGCAATGTATGTTCCTCCGTAAGAGCTTACACGATCCGGTCTTCTCTCTGAATATCCAAGTGCCGATCCATGATACGTAAATATTCCAGTTAAAGAGACGACTGAGCAATTTTTACGAGCCTGACAGACCGATAATAGCCGCAAGTCATTCACCCAGATATAGATATTGAAACAAATTTATGTCATATATATATATAGCACATAATTCGATCAAAAAAAAAATCAAAATTAAAATAATTCAAGCCTGAATCATATAAGATGGCGGAGTTTGTTTTTATCGTTACGCCTCATGCCTCAAAGTTTTTCTTTCAACGAAAAAAAAAGGAATTTTTACGGTCTTTCTAGCGGGATGAAAAAAAAAGAAAGACAATATGGTGCTTTCGGAAAGCTCAGGTTTTTAATATAAGATAGACTATGCGCTAATTATCCATTAGAAATCATCAGGTTAACGTCAAAATAATTTTTTACCTTTTTTGTAAAATTTTAACTTTTGTGGATAATTTTGATTTTTTAGAATAATTCATTTCTCTTGTATATAAAGGTGAAAAATCTTTTTAGAATAAAAAGTATACGTGAAAATCAGTATAAACACAATATTAGAAAAAATATGAGAGATTTATTTGATAATTATTTGATAAAAATTATTTTTTCATTGGTCCAAATTTATATAATCGCTTCATCGGAATAAATAATTCGAATAGTTCAAATTGTATGAGATATTTCTGGCTCGTCTAAAAAAAATTAGATCGTTATATAATTCACGTGTTTGATAATTGATAGATAAAACGCGATTATAATTCCTCGAAAACGAAAAAAAACTCAATATCATATGATGATAAAGCTATATATGCTCACCAATGAATCAACAAGAGAAGATTCCTCATCAAGATTTTTCTATATCGTCAGCTTAGACACGAAAACTCCGTCGTTTCCGGCGCATCCTGTCACGCATTTACCAAGCACAATATTCGTGGGCTCGATAAAAAAAATAAAAAAAAACGTTCCTCAAAAATGTTTTTTCACTTTTATTAAAATAATTCAAGAATGAATCATATAAGATAGCGGACTTTGTTTTTATCGTTACACCTCATGCCTCAGAGTTTTTCTTTCAACGAAAAAAAAAAAGGATTTTTTACGGTCTTTCTAGCGGGATGAAAAAAAATAAAGACAATATGGTGCTTTCGAAAAGCTCAGATTTTTAATATAAGATAGACTATGTGCGAATTATCCATTAGAAATTACGAGGTTAAGGTCAAAATATTTTTTTTTTATCACATTATTATTTTTTTAAATCCTAAAATGAACACATCGGTGCGGTTAAAATTGCCGCTATTTTCTCAACCGAACCTCAGTGGGGTTAAGCCGATTTATGCGGGCAAAGCGCCTTATTTTCTGAATAGCTCTATATACATGCGTTTATAATAACACGAAGATTCAACCCCAGGAGTAGGCGTGAACGAGTTTGCTTCACTTTTTCGCTCAGTCCTCCTCTCTTTATATATATAAAAAAAACATATATATATATATTTATTCCCTCTTATAATTCAAGCCGCTGAGGCGCGAAAGCGTCGGAATCTTCCCGTACTTATTATATGGCGTTTGCAAAAGAAATGAAGCGAGGCATTCGCCCCGCGAATTACTCGAGCATTCTTCTCTCTCCTCTTCACTCATCATCTGAGCGATCTCCCTTGCAACATTATATCTTTCCTCGCGATCTTGCCCCGCGATCTGCTCGTTGCATTTCAACCTCTCATTTGTGTGAGAGAGTGAGTCTTTCATCGAACAATTCCTATGGGATTTTCCCCGAAGACAACTGCCAGGGTCGACATATTGAATTTAGCTGTAACGTTTTTCTTTCATTTCTATCTCGATTTTAATCAGCAAAATGAGGAAGAAACAAACTCGAGAAAAAAGCCGACAAATTCCACCAATGATCGAAAAGAGAAGTATGAGAGACATTTGAGAGAAAAAGGGTGTAAACTATGCAAAAAGACGGAGATTCTCACAAACGAGACGAGACAGGAGGATAGCAAAAAAGCAAAAAGCAGTAGACATTGAGAGACATCTTGCTCTCCCTCTTAACGTGCAAAAAACGCGGATAGAATACGTATATTTGGTTATTCTATCGGGCGCGTGGAGACGCTGCAAGCTCTTTCTCCACTTAACATTATATATGTATATCTACATACTCTTAACTATAAAAAGGGCGTACTAAAAACCATTTTAGACGTTAAAAGATCTAGAATAAGTCTTTTAGCCTTTATAAAACTCTATATATATACGATGTATATATGCTTGTGATACGATATATAGTAGCATACATATATCTGCATCTGTTCGACGCCTCTAAACTGTCAAGGTCTCGCGGCGATTGTGCGTGAAAGCCGCGCCGAGAGTGAATGAACGAGCCCGCGCCGCTGGCACCGAACGCTTTAAGCTTCCTCCACAATGCTGAGGAGTTGCGCGCGCCGAACCAATCGACGCCACCAATCAGGGGCCCTCGATCGCAGATTTCATCCAATCGGTACTCTCTGTACTGCGTTCTCATTGGCTCTGCGTCGATCGACACGCCCACTAAGGCATTCGGTGTGGACAAACTCTCAGTCACAACTTGTTCCTCGTCCGCTTCGCATGTGCACTCTCATTGCGTATTCCCCGGCTGTTCTGGTCTCGTGTATGCCGCTGCTTACTCCTCGCACGCATGTTACGCCGGAGATGAGCGCATCTTGCCATTCGCAGCCACCTCTGCGCTCTCGACCCCTCGTCAACAACAACGTACACTTTGCAGTAAAGAAGAAGAAGAAGAAAAAAAAAGGAACCTCTTCGTATCCGTCAATTTATTCGTACGACGACGATAAAAACATTCATTGTTTATTACCCTCCCCAAGTATATAATTGAATAGGTAGGCCGGTTGTAACGGTTATTTTGTTGCTACTCTTCGATGCCACGTGCGCATATAATTTATTAAGTGATTTATTATCACAGAAAATAAACAGATGTTTTCAACAAGTTTAAAAGCTCCCGAGAAAGTTTAGCATGAATAATTCTTGGCTGTCGTTTATGGATGATCATTAGCATCGGATTCTCTGTCAGCTAAACGGCGATCCATACTCGGAGATTTATATTATTTTAGGAATTTTTCGTAGAAATGCAATTCAGCTGACGAGGGAGCTAAAAACGAACCCTTCACATATATTTGCTTCTAGATCGGATAATAGGAGTTTAGAAGAAAAAAAAAGGTATTTTTAACGTTGAAATAGTTGAGCATACTTTACTCAATGTGTCAATGACACTGTAACATCCATTCTTTATAGATAATGTGCAGTTTTTTTTTGTCCAGTGCGAATATTATGTATCTATCTTGTGTATACAGCATCACGTGAAATTATCAATTACCAGTGAGGCAAACAGCGATCCATACTCGGAGATTTATATTATTTTAGGAATTTTTCGTAGAAATGCAAATTATTCAGCTGACAAGGGAGCTAAAAACGAACCCTTCACATATATTTGCTTCTAGATCGGATAATAGGAGTTTAGAAGAAAAAAAAAGGTATTTTTAACGTTGAAATAGTTGAGTATACTTTACTCAATGTGTCAATGACACTGTAACATCGATTCTTTATAGATAATGTGCAGTTTTTTTTTGTCCAGTGTGAATATTATGTATCTATCTTGTGTATACAGCACCACGTGAAATGATCAATTACCAGTGAGGCAAACAGCGATCCATACTCGGAGATTTATATTATTTTAGGAATTTTTCGTAGAAATGCAAATTATTCAGCTGACGAGGGAGCTAAAAACGAACCCTTCACATATATTTGCTTCTAGATCGGATAATAGGAGTTTAGAAGAAAAAAAAAGGTATTTTTAACGTTGGAATAGTTGAGTATACTTTAGTCAATGTGTCAATGACACTGTAACATCCATTCTTTATAGATAATGTGCAGTTTTTTTTTTGTCCAGTGTGAATATTATGTATCTATCTTGTGTATACAGCACCACGTGAAAGTATCAATTACCAGTGAGGCAAACAGCGATGAAACGAGCGAGATATATATTTGTGGGCATGATATACCGTTCACAGGGAGAGTTCCCCTTTGGCTTTTGTTCAGGCGACCGTTGGTCAATTTTTCATCGTCATTTTCTCACGTGTACGTAACTTTATGCGCAAAGTCTACAATGGTGGCTGATGCAAACCGCGCTTCTCCGCAGCTATAACTATACGAATTCTCAAGACTTCATTCCGTGTTGTACGTCCAACTTTTAATAGGCTCGAGATACAAGCGCAAAAGAACCGCGAGAAAATCCTGATTTTCCCAGACTCGCTTCGCAGTGGCGCCCTTTATAAAATTTTATCTCATAAAAAAACCATTCGACATCGTTAACGTTGATCGACTAATTATGGTATGCATCGCAACAAAGATCTTAATTTCATCCTATCGAAGTCACGAACTTAATAAAATAATTAGATCAAAAATAATATATCAATTTTTCCAATTATGAAGAAAAAAAAAATCCAAGTTTATAATGTCACGACTAAAAATAATTATGGCCTGTTTCCATTATTTCCATTAGTTCGTTTGCCATTATTACCATTTTTCTTGAATAATGAGCACCTAGAAAGGCTAATTCGTTCAATAAAATAACGATTGTTATGTTTCTGCACGCCACACATTGCCACATTTCCATTTAATCCTTCCTACACAATTTATATAGATCGATATGCCTATATATATATATATGTATACATGTATATATGTATATATTACTTATGTAAAAAAATCGAAGTTTCTAATGTCACGACTAATATATATTAGAGATTTGAATTTTTATTAAAAACTCCGAATAATTATGGCCTGTTTCCATTATTTCCATTAGTTCGTTTGCCATTATTACCATTTTTTTAGAATAATGAGCACCTAGAAAGGCTAATTCGTTCAATAAAATAACGATTGTGATGTTTGTGCACACCACACATTGCCGCATTTCCATTTAATCCTTCCTACACAATTTATATAGATCGATATGCCTATATATATATATATGTATACATGTATATATGTATATATTACTTATGTAAAAAAATCGAAGTTTCTAATGTCACGACTAATACATGCCAGAGATTTGAATTTTTATTAAA
Source organism: Dyspetes luteomarginatus (assembly GCA_963669185.1). Lineage (NCBI taxonomy): Eukaryota > Metazoa > Arthropoda > Insecta > Hymenoptera > Ichneumonidae > Dyspetes > Dyspetes luteomarginatus. The sequence goes on from OY769911.1 coordinate 2,591,301, forward strand.
AACTCCGAATAATTATGGCCTATTTCCATTATTTCCATTAGTTCGTTTGCCATTATTACCATTTTTTTAGAATAATGAGCACCTAGAAAGGCTAATTCGTTCAATAAAATAACGATTGTGATGTTTGTGCACACCACACATTGCCGCATTTCCATTTAATCCTTCCTACACAATTTATATAGATCGATATGCCTATATATATATATATGTATACATGTATATATGTATATATTACTTATGTAAAAAAATCGAAGTTTCTAATGTCACGACTAATACATGCCAGAGATTTGAATTTTTATTAAAAACTCCGAATAATTATGGCCTATTTCCATTATTTCCATTAGTTCGTTTGCCATTATTACCATTTTTTTAGAATAATGAGCACCTAGAAAGGCTAATTCGTTCAATAAAATAACGATTGTGATGTTTGTGCAGGCCACACATTGCCACATTTCCATTTAATCCTTCCTACACAATTTATATAGATCGATATGCCTATATATATATATATGTATACATTACTTATGTACTTCTATATAGGCAACAATTTTTCTTTCGTGAATAGAATCCCTTGTCGAATGAGAAGCTCACGCGATCAAGACTTGGCTATATATAATCGAGAGTGTTGCCATGGCCCATTCCATATCGAAGGTCTGTCGATTCGATCGGCACTTATAATACATAAATGCTCACACACATATATATATATATATATATATATATATATATATATATACATTTATATATATATATATATATAATTCACGTATACAAAATATACCAACAGTCATCAAGCCCTAGAGCTATACATTACATCGTTGCACGTACTACAACATATTGCAGAGAAGGCCCACTTGTCGAGACGATTTTTCAAACTTTTCTGATCGGTAGAAAAAAAAAAAGAGAAGCATATAAAAAAAAAATAGTCAAGCACTCTTTTCATGTGCATGTTGTCGCGTCAACGCCAGTATGATTTCATACCTGTAACTATTATACATATTACTGGTATATAAAATTGCTTATCGTTCGTCGTGCCCATTTGCCCATAAAACGTCAACGGATATACGTAAATTTATGTAAATAAAAAATTTGAGATATTATATATCTATATATAGATTGGAACGCGAGCTCCTACATTTTTTAAGCGATCATATATTCCCTACAGTGATGCTTCGTGCACCGATAAATGGCCGTACGTGTACTTGACGAGGACGTTTCTTGCTTTATAAACATGCAAATACTTCTCGTGTAATATATACATATATAGTACGACATATTATCCAGTATATGCCCAATAAATGTACATACATCCATACACTTGAACATACTCATGTATACCTATATATATATATATTCATCTATACGGGAAATTCCAAGCCAAATTGGCACGGTCATGACCTTCATCATTAAAATAGTTGTAGAAAATTTGACAGTAAATTTCATTCGCAAAAAACGTGCATTTTTTAATCCCCCACAAATGCCAATAGAATGATCAATGTGAATTTTTCAATAAACCCAAAAAGCTCACGATGGTTGAGCTCGTAAAATTTTCATACATGAAAAACGTATTTTTTTTTTATCGTCAAAAATAGATTTAAAAATATCCAAGTTTTTAAAACCTCGAGCTTTTTAATTGTAAAAATTTTTTTTTACGCTTAAACATTTAACAATTATTAAAAAAAAAACGAAACAATTTTGAAAATTGTCAATATTCAATCAATCAAACGAGTGTTGAAAAAAAAATCTGAAAAAAATCGAGATTTTCCTGTTTGCTCATGGGAACATGTGAGCAAAATTTCAATTAAATCGCTCGTGTTAATGTCAAAAAGTTTTATAAATGGAGAGTGCCCATATAATATAAGTGGAGAGGCCCTGAGTAAATCGAGGAAGATGGGGACGTCCTGGGTAAATCGTGCAAAGTACAAAATACTTTGGTATACTTGTCGAGTTAAATCGACAACAAAAGTGCACGACAGGTGTGCAGACTCGTTTCTCTTCACGACTCCCACTCACATTTTTCTTTTATTTTCTCTCCTCACTCGTTTCCTTTTCTCGTCGTGTGTTAGCTCGTTCGATTGCATATTAACCGCGAGGAATTTACTAAAATCTCCAGGGAAACATATGGAAATGTGATATATGTTTTTTTTTTCTCACTCCTTTCTTTAAATACTTCAAAATCGTTTGCTCATCGATCGTTGCCTAAGCGAGAAGAAAAAAGGTAAAGAGAGAGAGTGAGGAAGGGGTTAACCCAAGAATGCGATTTTTCTTGACCTTCGCGGAGTTCGAGTGACCTCTTCAGTGAGCACCAGTGGTCACGCATCACTTTTGCCTATTTGCTCACTATACTCTGACTCTTCTTCTCGTCTTTACGAGCTTTCTGTGTGGTATTAAAAAAAAAAAAAAAAAAGACTCAACGGAATTACAAAAATTGTAATAAAAAATTCTTATTCTGTTGCTTTTTTTCTCTGTTTTTTTTTTTTTTTTGTACAATTAGATCTATGACGCATCGCTGTAATTGGGAGTTTATACGCCGGTAGTAAATTCTAATCAAAGTAGAAATTCCTCCGAGTTCATCAGCGTGCTGTATAAACTTGCCTGTATGGGTCTATCAGGAGCGCACACGAGAAACGTTTCATTATCTCAGCCTCTCTGGTTAAACTCTCGGCACATTCCAAAGTTTCAACGTTATATATATATATATATATATATATATATATATATATATATATATATATATATATATATAGACACGTGTATACACTCGTAGGGGATAGAGTTTGTACACCACCTACTCGATACCGTAAATTATATATGCGTCTGACACTTACCCCCCGTTCATCATGGTCCTTGAACGTTTCCGTGCGCCTTCGTCGCCTCGTCCTTCGTACCGATCTTCCGGTCTCTCGGCTCCGCGATACTCGCAATTCTCGTCTGGATCTCGCGAGGGATCCATGAACGATTCCTCAATTGGACGATAAATACGTCCTGAAAGATATTTGACGTATGAGAAAAATTGATAATTGAGACGCGTTTCAAGGAATTGAATCATTCATTTGTACATTTTATACATTATTTATACATTTACCGCTTTACGTATTGTTAAAAATTTATTTAAAAGTATCATTTCACAATAGAAGAAATATTTGAAAAATATGACAATTAAAATAACAGAATAAAGACAAAAATGAAAATTATCCGATTGAAATTATTTTTATTTGTGACTATGAATTAATATAATTGCTCCAATGCAATTATTTATCGTGCCATTTGTCTCGTGCATTAATTTATACGTATTGGCTGGTAAAAACGTTATGCAATTTTAACTTTTGTGTAAAAGTGAATAATTTTGATTTTTTTCGAATTATTTATTTTTCTTATATATAAAGGTGAAAAATCTTTTTAGAATAAAAAGTATACATGAAAATTAGTACAAACACAATATTGGAAAAAATATGAGAAATTTATTTGATAATTAATTGATAAAAATTATTTTTTCATTGGTCCAAATTTATATAATCGCTTCATCGGAATAAATAATTCGAATAATTGAAATTGTATGAGATATTTCTGGTTCGTCTAAAAAAAATTAGATCGTTATATAATTCACGTGTTTGATAATTGATAGATAAAACGCGATTATAATTCCTCGAAAACAAAAAAAAACTCAATATCATATGATGATAAAGCTATATATGCTCACCAATGAATCAACAAGAAAAGATTCCTCATCAATATTTTTCTATATCGTCAGCTTAGACACGAAAACTCCGTCGTTTCCGGCGCATCCTGTCACGCATTTACCAAGCACAATATTCGTGGGCTCGATAAAAAAAATAAAAAAAATCGTTCCTCAAAAATGTTTTTTCATTTTTACGCGCACTTGACGAATGATTAATTATTACCCCGGTAAATGGAATCATCGAACTTGATCGTCATTAAACACTTGCTATGGATAACCATAAAATTTTATAACAGAGAATGATCTCAATTAAATTTCAATCTTTGTCCCAATATTTTTTATCACGTGACGAAAATATTTTAATTAAATTACAAATTTTTTGCTCATTGACTAATTTTATTTATTCAATGACTTTGCAAAATTGTTTCCAGTTCGAAATGAGTTTTATTAAAATTCAAACAAATTTTATTTAAATTGCATAAAATACATTTCTTTGCGAGGTCAGAAGTTGAAAAAAGAAAAATCCGTCTGATTGAAACGAAACTGATTGAATCCGCCAATGCTTTTAACAACATTTTACTAACGTACCATTGGGCATTCTGTGGCCTAAATCTCGCACATTGCCTATCGACATATATTAATATTAATCGCGACGATGCCGAGGCGCAAAACACTCATAATTTACTTTGCCAGCCACAGTTGCAAATCGAACAAGCCGATTAATGACATAAATATAAATAAACAAATTGGCGGTAAAAATAAAAAAATTGAATCTCAACGAGAACCCTTATTGAAAAAAAAAAAACACAAGTCCATCCTTTTTGTGTTTGTTTGTTAGTCACTAAAATACAGACACATATTTCTCTTTTTTTTTTTCTCAACAGACAAAAGTCGCGAATTTTTTATCGATTAAGGCATCTCGTCTGTCTTGTCGAGCACGTGTTGAGTGTAGATATCGCGAGAGAGAGAGAAAGGGAGAGCGCGTGTGCAAAGTGTAACGAGCGCGAAGAGCGGTATCGAGGACCGCTTCGCTCGTACCGAACCGGCCACGAAGGCTACCGCAACGAGAATGATAGTGGTTAGGCGTGGGAGAGCCCAGGCGAATATATAGAGACGTTTGAGCTTAAAGAAGCGCGCTTGGGGTTCCATCGGGAGGTGGAATCCATCGGGGGGCCCCCTCCCCTCTTTCTATTTACCAATCGACCATGTACCGTGCAGATGTGTAGCAAAATTTGTGCACATATATATATATACGTTGGATACTATGCACTATAAAATATACTGATTGATAAAATGGGATGAAAAAAGAATGGGCTGAAGGGGCTCGTAAAAGAAGATTCACCCCCCCCCCCCCCCCACCATGCCGTTTGCCAATAAATTATACCAATTAATAAAATGGCATAAACAAGGAATGGGCTGAAAGAGCTCGTGAGAAACCATCCACACCCTCCACCCCCATTGGCCTATAAATTATACTGATTGATAAAGCTGATACCGATTGTTCCGAACTCACCTGAAACATTTGGTCATCTAAAACACCATCTAAAACCTTCTATAGCCACATGAAACATTTGGTCATCTAGAATGCCACCTAAAATCTTCTATGGCCACGTGAAACATTTAGTCATCTAAAACGCCACGTAAAACCTTTTATAGCACTTGAAATATTTGATCATCTAAAACGCCACCTAAAATCTTCTATGGCCACGTGAAACATTTGGTCATCTAAAATGCCACCTAAAACCTTCTATAGCCACATGAAACATTTGGTCATCTAAAACGCCACCTAAAAGATTCTATAGTCACATTAACCATTTGGTCATCTAAAACGCCACCTAAAACCTTCTATAGCCGCCTGAAACATTCGGTCATCTAAAACGCCACCTAAAACTTTCTATAGCCACCTGAAACATTTGGTTATCCAAAATGCCACGTAAAACCGTCTATAGTCACATTAAACATTTGGTCATCTAAAACGCCACCTAAAACTTTCTATAGCCAGCTGAAACATTTGGTCATCTAAAATGCCACCTAAAACCTTGTATAGCACTTGAAACATTTGGTCATCTAAAACGCCATCTAAAAGATTCTATAGCCACCTGAATCATTTGGTCATCCAACACGCCATCTACAACCTTCTGTGGCCACCTGAAACATTTGGTCATCCAAAATGCCACCTAAAACCTTTTATAGCACTTGAAACATTTGGTCATTTAAAATGCCACATAAAATCTTTTATAGCACTTGAAACTTTTGGTCATCTAAAATGCCACCTAAAACCTTCTATGGCCACGTGAAACATTTGGTCATCTAAAACGCCATCTAAAACCTTATATGGCCCCGTGAAACATTTGATCATCTAAAACGCCATCTAAAACCTTCTATAGCCACCTGAAACATTTGGTCATCCAAAACGCCACCTAAAACCTTCTATAGTCACATCTAAAACGGATCTAAAATAGTGGATTTTCTAAAACGCCACCTTAAATCTAAACACGAAATTAACAAAAGCTGAGCATTCCGAAATAAATACATATATGTACTAATAAATAGCCTGATGTATGAAAGGAATAAAGTTTTCTATAATTCCATTGAATTTCCATTGAAATAAAAAAAAAAATAGAATGTCTGATTTTATTATTAACAAACATTAACAATTCTCACGTTTATAAGACGATAAGGGATTAGATTAAAAGAAAAACATTGTTTTTTACCTTCTCGATACATATCGGGTCAAAACTTTATCAATATTGACAAAAAACATACAATAAAATGTATTAATCAAAAACGAATGATAAATTTCAACCCTCAATTATTAACGTGAATAAAAAAATTATCGATGTATTATTATATAACTTGCTTAACCTTTTAATTAATCAACCCGACCCAAAATTTTGAAAAGTATGATTTTTCCTTTAAACCTAAAAATAATAAAAATCATTATCAATTTTCTTAATCATCATAAGCAGATAAAAAAGCCCGTTAGACAAGAAAGAAAGATGGATATCCGCTTTTCAATTTGTCAGAAGGAAACTCTGTCAACTTGTACGACATTTTTAACGATCGAGGGTCAAAAAATAGAATTACGTCGTCTGTTAATCCCTGAAGATTTTTTTTTTACGATCTTTAGCTTTTCACTATTATTCAATCCTCAGGGAATCCTCCTTATACCATTGGACTGAAGAGGCAATTCGAATAATACTTTCCGTACTGTATATGTGTAGAATTAAATTCATCGCGCTAAGCCTGGAAAAGAATTCCTTACGTACGACGAAAATCTGCATCTTCCATTTTTCTTCTTTCCTCTTTGTAGGAGCATTTTATTTTTTTTACGACCTCGAATTCATTTGGGCATCAAAAACGAACGAACGGGCCGGTCGATGAAAACACCACGAAATCTCGGCCAAGCACGTTCCCTGCTCGCTGACACTTTTACTGCCGGGGCGCTCCGTTTTGTGTGCCTCGACTAGAAGCGCCGTTGATGGAAAAAAAAAAAAAAAAAAATATCTTCAAACTCAGAACCCCAAAAAGCCGCCCACATGTCGCGTGTATAACGCCTAGAAAGACCGAGACGGATCTCGCGAGAATCACATGCGACCAAATGCTCGACAATTTCCGAAAATATTTTGTTGAATATTAGAGAAAAAAAATTGTAACAAATAATCGTAAAAAAACCATCTCGACGAAGTCTTTTCGTTGCGATATTGAATTTTTCTTGACGCTCATCAAAATTAACATATTTTCAACCATCTTTTATTACTCGAATTATGTTTAAATAAATTTTTAAAAATAACATCAACATGTATTTCTCATATTATGTGGAATCAAAAAAATAAAAATCTATTATTTGCCCATAATCATGAGCCCAAATATCAAATATAAATGAGATTTTTCTAGTAGAAAAAAAAAATAGTCGGGTGTTGTGAATCATAGAAAATCGAGCACACGCAAAAAATGTAGTAGCTTTCGATAGATATGAGATGGTGAATTCGGCCGGATGGGTGAGGAACCTCGACCTCGCGCTCGTTTGCCCGCACACCGAGTTGAGTTATATCGTCGACTCTGTCGCTCTGTCACTTGACAAGGCACGGGATGTGCCTTTTCCGTTGTAAGAGATGGGTATCCACTTTTGCCCTCTGCTGTAGCCGCACCCAATCCATACAACTCAAACACCACTCCGTCTATATATATATATATACGAACAAAACACTCCAAGTTATATATATAGATATAGAACTTGGAGTGTTTTGTTCGTTGTGTGTATATATGTTGACATAAACACACAAGGAACAAAACACTTCAAGTTCTATCGAGCAGCAGATCGATCGATAAATAAAAAAAGAATCCCAATCAGATGCACCGGAAAATATATTCCAACACTTTACGATTCAATTTTACGAGCAAATTAATTCAAAACTTGAAGCCTTTCAAAATAATATCGCAAAGAGTATTTAGACATAATTTAAAATTAATTAAATTCAATTTTTTTTTCAAGGAAATATTTAAAACTTTCTAAAAGTATTATTTATTTGTAAATAATACTTGAAGAAAAAAAAATTGATTAAAAAATATAATATTTATTAATAATTTGGCATATATGGAATAAAATAATCAAATTTCCTTTCTTGATATTTCGTATGAAAGGAATTATTATGGGACTGAGGGTAGTTTGCATATATATATATATATATATATATATATATATAGAACTTGGAGTGTTTTGTTCGTTGTGTGTATATATGTTGACATAAACACACAAGGAACAAAACACTTCAAGTTCTATCGAGCAGCAGATCGATCGATAAATAAAAAAAGAATTCCAATCAGATGCACCGGAAAATATATTCCAACACTTTACGATTCAATTTTACGAGCAAATTAATTCAAAACTTGAAGCCTTTTAAAATAATATCGCAAAGAGTATTTAGACATAATTTAAAATTAATTAAATTCAATTTTTTTTTCAAGGAAATATTTAAAACTTTCTAAAAGTATTATTTATTTGTAAATAATACTTGAAGAAAAGAAAATTGATTAAAAAATATAATATTTATTAATAATTTCGCATATATGGAATAAAATAATCAAATTTCCCTTCTTGATATTTCGTATGAAAGGAATTATTATGGGACTGAGGGTAGTTTGCACCCCTTTGGACATTTGCTTTGGCACATCGTCGTCTCGCCCACTAATATTGAGCCCAAAAGGTGCACAAATTTTCTGGCAGAACGTTCAATTGTCAAGAGCTCAATACACAGCTGGAAAAGTCCATTTACCGCCCTCGGAGCTTGGAAATTTCATTGTCAAGAATGAACGAATATAGCCAGGGTGTCAAAGCATTATTCGCATTATTATATTATATAGCTATATATAGTGCATAAATCGAAGTCTACTGGTCGTTATTCCTTTCGGAAATTCGAGGCTGCAGAGGGACCGGAGAATAAAATGTGTCTCTTCTCTTACGAAGTTTGTGACAAACCAGCACAGATGTCTCAAAATATTTTCTCATTGTCACGTATAACATAAAGGAACCCAAAATTATTTAGGAAAATTGGGCCACAGTAGTATTTGTTCAATTTGATTCATCAACGAAATTCGTGGGAATGAACGAAAAATCTCCTGTAAATATGTATGAGTTCGAAACTCGACAATGCAACGATATAATTTTTTTTTCCTCTTTCAGCGTTAAAAAAAAAAATCCTCGTATTTTTTTATCAATTTTTAATTTATTTTTTTATTATCAAGAAAAAAAATTGTTGTAATTTATTTCACTAGCAATTGAGAATTTCATGGACTTTGGACGATCGTAATTTCGCAAAGCCCACAATTTTCTCGCACGCACGAAAGGTGACCCGGAAATTCGTAAAATCTCTTCCTCATTTTATTTTCTCGAGTATTGCACGAATATTGCCGGGGGATGAACTCGAGACAAAGAAGGGTGTACGTATAATGTATTTTTCAACGCAAAGTGCAATAAATATAGACACATATATATATATATATATATATGCATATATATATATATATATATATATATATATATATATATATATATATATACATATACCATACGCATGAGACCGTAATCGCTGGTTATTTGATCGTAAACGGTAATGCTCTCGGCTCGAAGCTCGTTCTACTTACTCGCATTATCCCCTTCGCGAAAAATCGCCCATATAAACCCCGCGACGTTCTTCTCGTTTATTCTCAACTCGAGTCTCAGTATCGAGCAATCATTTTCGTGGATCATTATGCAATTGTTTGGCAAATGAAATGCTATGCGTTTATTCGTCCGACCAAAAAAATGTACTCTATATATGTACATCTGTATATATGGGACATTCCAGGTTGAATCGAAGGGGTCACTGACCCTGCCCCCAATTTTTTAATTAATTTTTTCATTTTAATCAGCGAGACAAAAAAAAACGAGTCCACACGGATTTTCACATTTTAACAAAAGCATTATCTTCGTTATCAATGAACCTGTTAGGATTAATCCTTGTCAATTGTTTTAAATTTACACCAAATTCTGTGATGAAAAAAAAATTATCGTGACCCTCGCGAAGATGATGATTCTGGTATAATATGAAAAATTAATAATCATTTTTTTATATTTTTATTGGTGACAAAAATAATTTCGGCAGTAAAAAACATCCGGGGGTCTCAAAAATTTTGTCATTTGACCAATAATTTATTGTAAAACTTTAAAAAATATATATATGACGTTTAACGAGATTTATTCGAAATTTTGAAATTTATAATAAACTGATCGATTGTTGTAGCAATCGAAAATTTGGTGGTCTTTTATGTATTCCCCGAAAATATATAATATATATATATAAATATATTGAAGGGGGGGGGGGGGGGATTAGAAATTATGGGCATCGCAGCCCTTTTAATTTGACGTAGAATGCCCCATGTATGTGTGGCTCGATACGAGTAAGACTTTTAAATTAAGATTTATTGGAAAATATGAAGAAAGTTTTTATTCTCGACTCACAAGCTCGATATGTATATATCGATATTCCCCTCCGGGTGTATCAGCAGATCATTCCCTTATAGATCCTCCATTATCGGTGAATCGCCAGTATCGAAAACGACTCGTATATTCAACGACTCTTCTTTGGCATGACCCTGTGAGGTATATGGAGAAAGACCTTCGTATCGATTTTCAACTCGCGAAACGACCCGTCAGACTTTACGAAACGATTAATTTTCTTAGCCAGAGCGAAACCAATTTTCGTGTCATTCAAATTCATACAAGTACGATTTGTACAATGAAAAATTAAAGTTTATTTTTTGACCATGATTGAATTTTTTTAACCGTGAGACAATTTTAACCCCACAAAAAAAATATTTTTACATAATTTATATTTCATTATTATTATTATTATTATTATTATTATGTAGGTCAAACCAACTATTCCCACGGCTAAAATTGATTAGCCAACTAAATAAATGTGACCAAATTTTTCAACTTTACAAAAACATCTCTCCTTATCTTAATTATCGGAATATTCGGACATTCAAAGGAACTCGTCAATGTTGGCCAGGGCACATCCTGACACCCACGTGCCGTTAGCGAGCTATTTTTTTTTTTTTTTCTTTCATTCACAATCGCGTTTTTAGACACGCTCTTGGCCATATAATTGTTCGTTATAATTAGGGCGAAGCGTGCGTAAATTTTTTATTTATTTTATTTAGCTTCGAAACTTCTCGGCCTCTGGACGTCCATCGTGTGTCATTCGTAAATTCGTTTACACTCGTGACGAATTATTGCAACGTGCATTAACGAATGCACGTATGACGCGTTAGCTGCGAAATGGAAAAGCACTTTTGAACGCCACATTACGACCATTTCGAATGGTATATTACTAAATGTTCATATATATATATATATATATATATATACATATATGTATAAATAAATAAATATATATATATATATGTATATATATGTATAAGTGAACATTTAGGATTCAGATAATTGACTGCGAAAAAGCTCTCTCTGATCTCCTCGCTCGTGATGCGTTGTGCGCACACATTAAGCTTGGACTCGTTCTTTCAGCTCGATCTCGAAATGAATTTATGGCGTCTCTCGTAATCGCCAATTTAAGAACAGTGATCCTCGTTTTTCGAGGCAATGATCCAGGCAGAAAGTTCTTGCCAATTTTACGCATGCAATACAGGGTGAAGAGTATTATTGTGCAATGTGTGGGCGTCAGGTCGATAAAGGCGACTTGCGGTAATTAGAAACACACAATTCAGAATTAATATCGAGATTGAATTTTTTTAAGATGAGATCAAAGATCGCAGACATTTTTTTTTTGCTCTAGACTGAATTTTTTTGAGATTTTCTCAATAAAAATGCCATCGATAGTTTTTTAGATTTGATTCACAACAAACATTTCATTTGGATAACACAATATTCTTCATAACAAATACGAAATTTGAGGCAAAAGATTTTACAGGGGCACGTCGTACTGAAAATTTGAAAAAATCATTTTTTTTTTTTTTTCGAATCTTCTTCAAGTTTCAAGTTTTCGCAATAATGCTCCATTGATTGTACATTTTTTTAAACAATATTTTACTCAAGCCTCGTTTGCAGTAAAAAGTTTGTGCCTGTCAGTGAAAAAAAAATGAGCTCACTAATTGCTGGAAAAAAAAATCTTGAATTATGAGATCAGAGAATTAATTTCGTACTCATGAAATAAAAACGAGCAGCTCCCAACCTACACAGACACCGTACAAATCCGGCCCTTAAACAAACACCCTGGGGCCTTTGGCCTGGCCTGGTGTTTTTCAAATTATCGTGTAATTTTTTAATGTAATATAAAAGCAATTTTTTAATATTTTTTTTATCAGCAATGTTAGAGTCAAAATCTGAAAAAAAATGCTTTTGCTTACTTGGAAGGTCCGAGGCTGTCTGTCTGGAATTAATCTTCAATATTTGTCAATTTATCACTAAATTGACCTGCCAAATAAATTTTTTACACCCAGTAGCTGCCTCGAAAGAAAAAATTCTTAAATTACGATCCAATTCCAAATCCTCCAAGGTGACCCCTGTGACCTGGATTAAAGAATCATTGGTATAATCCAAGTCGACATTTCCTCGAAATTGCCTGCACAAATCCTCCGGCAATCAAACTGATGTACTCTGAATTCATATAGTCGATGACGTACAGTCGATTGCAATGCAAACCACATATTGGCAGTGTCAAGATTAATCTCGTGTCGGCCGTCACTGGCATACGTGATACCTTGAAGAAGAGGAAGAAGAGAAAGAAGAAGAAGAATCAGCAAAGAAGAATTAGCGTCTGTTTCGTGTAAGCCAATCTACATGATCACCCCTCGAAATAGCTACTTCAACTACCCTCGTTTAAGACGTCACCCTCCATTATTTCTTCTCCCCTCCCCCCCTCTCTTTTACCTCGCCAAGAAATTTTCATCGCAACAAAATACAATAATATATTCACGAAACTTCATAGCTCAATATAATCTCCTATCGAACGGATGATTTACACAAATATCGATGGCCAAACACCAGAAAGACGTCTATATCCACCCTCGTTACGAACTTTTAATTTTGGGCCATCTATATAGCACTAAATATGCAGACTTTCTTCCTTCCTCTCTCTTCACTTGCCGAGGAATTTGCATCGGAACAAAATAAAATAATATATTCACGAAACTTCGTAACTCAAAATAATCTCCTATCGAACGGATGATTTACACAAATATCGATGGCCAAACGCCAGAAATGCATCTCAGATATCTTGTATCCGCCCTCGATACGGACTTTTAACATTGAGCTATCAATATAGCACTAAATATACAGAGGAAGATTGATAGAAAAATCACATTAAGATCGATGATCGTCAATATCGTATTAAAAATGTCTTTCTCGCTTCCTAATCCTTTTCCTCTTCTCTCCTTGCCAAATTTTCATCACATGAAAATAATCACCATATCTGTGTAGTCGAAAAAAAAAATCTTCCATGCAATGGATAATTTACACACGACCTGTAGCACACAAATATCGATGGCCAAACGCCAGAGATGCATCTCAGATATCTTGTATCCGCCCTCGATAGGGACTTTTAGCATTGAGCTATCAACATAGCACTAAATATACAGAGGAAGATTGATAGAAAAATCACATTAAGATCGATGATCGTCAATATCGTATTAAAAATGTCTTTCTCGCTTCCTAATCCTTTTCCTCTTCTCTCCTTGCCAAATTTTCATCACATGAAAATAATCACCATATCTGTGTAGTGGAAAAAAAAAATCTTCCATGCAATGGATAATTTACACACGACCTGTAGCACACAAATATCGATGGCCAAACGCCAGAGATGCATCTCAGATATCTTGTATCCGCCCTCGATAGGGACTTTTAACATTGAGCTATCAATATAGCACTAAATATACAGAGGAAGATTGATACAAAATTCATAATAAATGTCTTTCTCACTTCTTAATCCTCTTACTCTTCTCTCCCCTCCAAATTTTCATCACATGAAAATATTCCCCATATTTATAGCTCAAAAAAAAATTTTCCGTCTAATGGACGATTTACAACCCAAACGCCTTACACAAATATCAATGACCAAATGCAAGAAATGCATAGCTATGCTTGTGCAGACACTCGAGGTGCCCTTTTGACTTTAGGCCATTGATATAGTTCTAAATAAATATTCGGAAAAATATCGATTCTATTTCTTTCTCTCCTGTTCTCCCCTTCTGTCAAAATTTTTTCGACACATCAAAATATTCACGAAACTTCATAGCTCAACATAAGATCTCCCATTGTCTAGATGATTGCCACGACCTTTGGGTACACAAATATCCAAAAGTTCAATAAAAAAATGATATCTTGATCGATGATCGTAAACGACGTATAAGAAATCTCTTTCTCTTTTCTCACAATTTGTTGTCACATCGAAATATTGACGAATCTTCATAGCTCGAAATAAGATTTCTCATCGTCTGGATGATTTACACGAATACAGTACTAAATATATAGAACTTAGATAGAAAACTTATATTACGATCGATGCTCGTAAAGGGCGTGTACATATATATATATATATATATTGCAACGCGAGCTCTCTGCCGATAAATTCTTCATCTATGCGTGAGGGGGATAAGACCACTTAAGTTTGAACGAGCGAGAAACACCTTTTTTCCGTGATTGCATGCTTATGGCATGTGAAATAGTGTCCAAATTATAGGCCACAGGGTGTATAATTCGACGATGCGTTCCAATGCATGGATTTTGCCTCGCAGAAAAAAAGAGAGAGAGAAGAAGAGAGGAAAAAAGTATCGAAACAGCCAGTGCACCCACTTCTTGGTGCACGAGATAACGCCCCGTCATATTGAAGTACAACCGATAAACGGGCCAGTCTCGTTCTGCCTCTCTCTCTCTCTCTCTCTTGCTCTCATCCATTCTCTCTCACTCTCCATTGCAAAGTCTTCAATATCCCATTGCAAACACTCTCGATGCAAAATCTCTTCAACGATGAAATTTCTGATCCTGTATTCAGGAATTATTTAATCGTCATGAATGCATCGCGATTAAATATACAATTCAACAGAATACTTTCTGTTATCCTAATTTGTTATTCTGTTATTCCATTGAATTGTATATTGAAACTCGTGGATTTCTAATCTGCTATTTAAGCAAGTTTTTCTTCTTCCTCAGGAATTTCCTCAGGCTCGTATTCTCGTTCTGATTGTATCGTTATATTTTCACATTTCCTCTTCCCCCCCCTCCCCCGCCCCCACCCAAACGAGAATGTAAACCGGAAATTCGCGATTTTATAGCAGCCAAGATGAGAATGTCTGAATTCGTATGTTAAAAGTACGAAGTTTCTCCTTTTATTCGTAAATCAATCTTTCAACGATATTTTCATAATTTATGATACACGAAAATGTACATGTTTGATTGTTTCTCTTTTGCCGATTCAAGTCGACAAGAGGCCCAAAGTTTGCAAGCAAATTTGTGCAGCTTCCGCCTTGGCTTGTTTCTTGTTGGGACTCGCGATGGTTGGCTTGTACTCGATGCTGTTTACTTTCACCTGTAACAAAACGCGGCGAGCGTGAGAGCATGAGAATAATGTGGAATTTTGTATGGCATTTTTTTTTTTTTTTTCATCCATAACGTGTAGAGAAAATCTGATTAATTAACGTACTTTGAAGAGGAAATTCTTCTTGTGATCTGGACCACACTCGAAACACAATTCGTAGACGGGTGCACCATATTTTCTCTTCGAGCAATATTCACCGAGCAATGAGACCGGATGTTTACCTTTAAGAATGATTTACGATTAAAAAAATGATTGTAAAAAAATTGTGAGAATTTCGATAAAGTTGGCGTAAAGAATATTAAGAAAAATAATTTGATGATGAAATCAATGCAAAACAATTTCTAAGTTACAAGAATTCTTTTTAGTATTAATTATATTTTTCTGCTTGAAATTTTCACGTTTATTCGATCAAAAGTACCTTCAAGTGTCTTGATCATTGGCACTGCAGGTTTTTGACTCTTGCCAGGCTTCTGTCCAATATCCTGATCGGTGACGAGACCCTTCTTGTCGAGTTTGACCTCGAGCTGCAGAGGAACGAGGGTGCCCTCTTTGTTTTTGCCCAAACCCTCCCCGGGTCGCCAGCCCATTTTTTGCAACAAAGCCATGCCCATGCCACCGGAAACCGGTGCGGCTGTGACTAATTGATCCTAAATAACGGAAATTCGATCAAATTCTCCATTTAAAAAAAACAATCAGAATTCTCATGGTACGCCGTGAAGATGAATAAATGTGTTTTTTTTTTTTTTCAAATTAATGATGGACTTAAGACTGGAGTTGTTAATTGAGCAACAGATGAAGAGAGAAAAAAACATTGACCAGAGATAGATTAGAAGAAAAAATAATAATATTATTTATTATTAAACGAGAGAATTGTTGATTATGCGTAATTTCTCATTTTAATATTGTGTCAGGATGAGAAATACTCACCAATTCATAAATCATAAATCGGTCATCGGGCTGCCGGTGTCATCTCTTGAATGATGCAGATGCGTGCCTGTAACAAATTCTCAGGTGGATCCAGACTAATGCTAAATATCGCAGCCCTTTGGAGGTTTTCTTTTTTCTTACTCTTTGCAAGCGCCAACATATTTTTTTAATACTGCAGCTGACGATAATTAGCATTAATCTCACAGGAGTTTCGTGGCCTATAGAGCGAAAAATTATAGACGCGTAAAAAAAATATATTTCCATCATAAACTCAGGCCACGTCGACCCATGTCCGCGCAGGCACAGAATCCACCTCCATTTTGAAAGAAGTGGTCTGTGCCTACGACACAGTCTCAACCAGACCAAAAGATCTTTTCATTGACCTTCGTCGAATATCGGTCTTGTACGAGACTGTACCTGAAAACTTGTTACAGGCACTGACATTTTTTTTTGTTTTTTTTTTTTTAGAAAACACAAAAAGACAACTACTAGCTCGCGAATTTGTCCGATAGATTGTCTAGTTGAATCTTCGATGTGACGAGATCTTGAATTTTTCGCTTCGAATCAGACGAGTGTTCCAATTACTGAATTTTACTCCTCGAAGTTCAAAATTTCACTGCTGCGAGCGCTACGAATATTTAAAAATTTATTGGTGCAGCGAATTTATTTATTTATTTTTTATTACTTCAGTAAGAATTATTCAATGATTTTTGTTTACTAATTTCTCACAGACTGTCATATTTTTTAATCAAATGAAAAAAAAAAAAAGAATTTGAGATTTGTTTGGAATATTTCATAGCAAGTGTTCGTAGCATCGTTTGATAAGTTCAATCAAGATTTCAGTAGCTGGAACATTCGATGATCCTGTTCGAGAGTAAATTCGCGAGCTTCAACGTAGTTTGAATTATGTATAATTTTACCTTCCGTGCCCAGGCTTGATAGCCCGAATGAAGCTCAGCAGGTGACAACACTTTCACGCTGGTACTACCCGTGAACTGACCTGGCATCTGCTTACTTTCCGCCCAATTCTTCATCTAACGAGAACAAAAACAATCAAATCATTAAATTTCATTCATCTAGATTTTTTTTTTTTAACGATCCATCAACTAAAAATTCTCATCCAAATGTTAAGCAACCGATTTCTGCTCGAATCAAAATTTTGGCTAGAAATTTGTACATTCAGGATCCTTAATTTTGTACAATAACTAAAGTAATGAAAAATTACTCCGTTCTGGGCGTGATACATCTCGCTCAAAGCTTCAACGTCGTTGGGATTTTCACGCAATCTTCTCATTGCTGCGAGTCTCTGTGAGACAATCGATCCTATATCGACGGACTGTAATCGTAAAACAAATGAAATGATAATAATTATCCAAACGGTCTCATCGATGCAGGAAAAAAATTGTACTGTGGAATATTTTACAAACCTCAACTGCTGGAGGTTGAGGAAATACTGGTGGTGCCGGCGGTGCCAATATCGGCAAAATCGGCTGAGCCGTTATCGGTGCTGGTACAGGTGTCGGCACTGGCAAAGGTGCAGCCTGGACGGGTCCCAAAATTGGCGGCTTAATTGCAAAAGTTGGTGGTGCAGGTTTATTAAAAGCCGGAACAAAACTTTTCTTTGGCTCGGGTTTCTTCGGCACTACCGGAATCCACTCGATCTCTGAAAATTCAAAATTTCAATAAGATTTCGGATTTGTCAGCTGAAAACGTAAAATATACAAATCTTACTATAAAATGGGAGACAAATTTTCCGTGTTTTTTTGTTTCTATGCTCGTGAGGGGAGAAAAAAAAATGAATTAATGAATTTACCAGTTTTTCGATGATGTTGCCCACTGGAAACTGGAAATTGTAGTCGCAACTGTGTCGACGACTCGGCAGTTTTTTCTTGAAACGTTCTAGTCGGCAATTGCTTGGCATCCTGAGATTAATCGAATTTATAATTTTTTTTTTCAACGTAAACTTTATCAAAATGACTTCATTGCCCAACTCACCTTTATATTCATAATTATTGAGGTTGGTCTCTCGCGTAATATGAAAGGATGATGAAAACCTTTTTCCGAATGATGTCCATCCTCGTCCGATGATATACTCGACAATTCACCGAGAGCCTCGGACTTCGAGAGAGACTTGCAGAAATCTAACGAAGGTACAAACAAATAAAAAAGTAATTAATAATTACAATCAAAATTTAATAATTTCACAAAAAAATAATTTTATTAATAATTAAAAATTATTTTCACATCAAAAGTTGTATAAAATGTTTCGAATTCTCATATATGAAGATTCAACGTTGAACATACTAGTGAAAAATACAAACTCAAAATAGAGAATTAAATACTCTGAAAAGTTACCTGTAAGTTCATCGACGCTTTTGCCTCCAGCTTGTATCACCGCAATTACCTTGTCCTGTTGGGCAAGCGGTAGGGCTCCTTGCTTGATCATATTTATCGCATTTCTTCTCGCTATTTCGAGCAATTTTTTTTTATCTATCTCGATTCTTTCTCTGAAAACAAAAAATCTTTCGTAAATTCGTCCAATTTTTTTTTTTTTTTTAATCAATTCTCTCCCTTCTCGTGAATTCTACATACTTTCTTTCTTTACTTCTACTACGTGGCCTTCCATATTTATCCCTATATTTATCCTCGCTACGGCTTCGATGACCGTCAATATCATCTTTGCTGTATTTTCGTCTCTCTCTGCTTCGCCCCATTCGTTTGTCATCGCTACGATCGCGTCTCTCATTGCTTCTTCGCCGACTGTCGCGACCTCCGCTGCCACTTCGACGATGACCTGAGTGTGTCAATGTTTCCAAAGCTTTTCTCTCGCGTGACTGACTTCTTCGACTGTGCTCGTTTCCCTTGTGTCTCGAATCCTTTTTATGATGTTCCCTGCTCGATTTTCCACTTCTCGTATCACGTGATTCGGATTTTCTCGTTGAGCTAATTTTTTTCTTCTCCTTTTCCTTCAGCACGAGCCTCAGATCCGTTTTGGGGTTTCCAACTGGACTCGGATTCCTGTTTCGTTTTCCGTACGAAAGTGGACTCAGCGCTGACGATTCCATTGGCGAATCACGATTTGGGGGAGGGGTCGGACTTAAAGTTGGCGTTCTGTTGTATGAACTACTGTCTGATATTTCGCCATCCTCCATTCTAGCAGTTTTTTCCTTCTCCTTAGTCTCAATTTCTTTAACCGTCTCGTTGTAAACTGCGCTATTTTTCAAATCTTTTATCAGAATTTTTCCCTGAATTTGTTGCTTTGGTTTATCTGGAAAAAAAATATATACTTTAAATCGCCATTGAATTTTTTTTTTTTTTGCAATAAAAATTAATAATTGAAAATGTACCCAGCAGCCTAGGGACTCCCGGTCCCAAAACTTCTTCATCATCGTCATCGTCGTGAACCTTTCTCAATATAGAAGGCAAACCTGGACTGCTAGGTTTTTTGTTTAAATCCGATTCAGCTATTCGAGAAACATCCTTAATTTTGCCTTCGCTCCTTTTCGTGTTCATAGATAAGAGAAATTTTGATAAGTCTGGGGGTTCCATTTTGCAGTGAATTAATTGAGAAATGTCAATTTTGTGCTTTTTAGCACCTGGAACATCCGAATCTGATCCATTGCTGGAGTGTGATGAGTGCTTTCTCTTCGACTTTTTCTTGTGTTTTTTCTTCTTCTTCGTGCCTAGAAACAGTATGAGTTTATCATAGCAGTGTCGAAAAAATAACTGATGATGCTTTATGGATAAAGCACTGAAAAAATGAAAAAATTATTAATAAATTCGATGAAAAACTTGGTTGTCAACCAATTATTACGAAAATGTTTTTTTTTGTTGCCTCTAAACTATAATCGCGGATCTTTTTTAATAAACACATTGGTAAAAATAATTTTTCAAAATATTTTATACGTTGTTTGTTAGGAAAGTTAATTTTTTCTGGAAAAATTAAAAGGTTCTTTTATGTCGGAATTAAATATTTCCATTTTGGAGACTATTTGTTTTTCATTGTACCTGAAATAAATATTCTCGAGTTTACTTGAAAATGTATATCTATGAAACTGGTCAGTTCATGACCGGCAATGTTTAGAGTGCAATGGAAAGCACTGTAGATGGAAATACGTTCAAAATTCAGCAATTTCTCTCTATTTGTTAGCTTATTTGCGTCATACATTTTCAACAAAGATTTAACTTTCGTAATAGCTTTTTTATGTAATTTACTTTCTCATATTCACCGCCAGGGGGCAACATTAACAACTGAATCAAACACAATTTGTAACACGGCATAAAAATTACAATGTTCAAATTTTTTTCTGTGCTGCCCCTGGCGGCAAGCGTTACCAAAATATTGTCGGCGACGTTGTTTATTGGTGGTTTATTGTGCCATATGCAGCAGCGATCCTAGCGTTAACCAACTGAACTAAATTGCACGAAAAAGGCTTCATTGATAATTATTTCACTTACCGCCATCCTCATTCTCACTGTCACTGTCTGAAGAATTGAACTTTCCCTTTTTCTTGCGTTTTTTATCCTTGTGCTTGTGTTTCTTTTTGCTCTTTTTTTTTTTCTTTCCCTGGTTCGACTTACTGCCATCCTCGTCTGCCGGTGATGCTATACCCTCATCAGCGTCGAATGTACTGAATAGCTCTGTCAATATTTCATTCGATGATTTCTCAGGTAAACCCGGCTCTTGCTTTATTTTCACGGCTTCGACACCCACTGTTGTTATCAAATTGGCAATGTCGAAAATATCAGCCATTTTAACAAGTTTATTTTGATTTTTTCTATTTATTTAAACCCAAGAGCAGAAAGAAACGATAGCTCGATGTACATTTCGCACAGTGTCTATACTGTCAAACCCGTGGTACTGGAACATGCTGTCATAGTCATACTGTCATGCGACACGGTCATACATAACACGACGTGACATGGGCTTGCTGGAAATATAGAGGAAAACGCTAAGAGAGTCCAGTGTTTTATATGCCCTCGCAAAAGTTCGTGTTACAGCTCTGCCCTCTAGGCATCTGATACTTTCCGCGGTGAACTAGAAGATGCCGACCGAGCTCTCGTATATGACTGATAATGAATAATTTGTAGAATATCAATATTTAATCCTACGGAATGAGATGACTTTTTATTTATTTTTTATTTCATACTAATATTGTCAATAAATGCCTTCAATGTTACGTCACCTATTGCCATTGTAAAAAAAAAACAAGAGAATGTAACGTCAAATGAAGGGTTTTTCACAATGTGGTTCTCTATATTTTCAGAATTTTTAACATCGACGCGAAACTGGAAAAAGTGGTTCCTCAGCCACCAAGCTTGTGCTTCGTTATTTTTTTTTGGTACAAAAGTACAATTTTAATAAATAGTCAAATGAAAACTGTCGTTTTTTACTCAGCGGTTCATGATTAGCCAATGAACATATAGAATTATGTACTCATTTTACGCAACCGAGAAATATGATCCGTATTACCTCGCGCCACCGCGGTTGGTGAATGTGCGGGGAACGTTCGCTTCTCTCACGGCCCTGGTTCTATTGCGCAATGAGAGTCGGTGAAAATATTCAAAAAGTACTTTGCACGATCTGTACACTATAATATATAAAATATAAAAGTAAATAGAGTACATGGTCGAAATATTTGAACTGTGTAAAAAAAAAAAATGTAAGTTAGAAAATTCTGATGATCATTAACACTCGGCAATAAGATTTTAACATTGGAAGCTTAGGGGATGCATTTTTCTCAAGCTGTTACGATAAAAACGAAATTTTTATAAACTCAGGTCTTTCATATACGTGCAAAATTCAATATGAAATATCTTAGAGCCTCCATTGGTGTGTTCAAGGACCATTTGTCAACAAATGCTAATTTGTTGCGAGTACTAAAAAAGATCAAGCTAATGAATTGGGCGAATCGCCATAATTACGAAAAAGCAAAAGGTCAATTAACCATTGGGAGTAATGATAATCGGCGAATATTTTGAAAAAAAATATCCAATCTATTTGTAATACCTTAAAGTCTCCATGCTCTATGGCATAGAATTTATTCGAGTACTAAAAAATATGAAAATGTTGAAATAGGTGAATTACCATCATTACAACACAGAGTTAAAATTGAATGATCGATTGAATGAAATTATATTATTTTGCTTTTTGGAAAAATCTAAAACAAATGCTGCGAAGTGGTCTGAAAATTTGTTTGTTGCTCCAACATAATCTCGATGAAAATTTCAAATCGTCCTAAAGAACAGGGCGACATGTGAGCCTTTCTAACGAACGTGGTACTGGCAATGTTTAGTGTACCGAGATATGAATGAATCGACTCTCCAGGCTCCCAGCGCATGCGATCAGAGACCTTCCCCCCCGCCCATTCGTGCCCCCCAAGGGGCTTTTCTGTTCCCACGAGAATGGAATGTGGCTAAGGGCTGACCAAACTGGTTGTGCTGCTCTACCCAAGAGCACATACTATACCGGTTTCCTCTTGAGTGGATTGTTTTTTTGTCCCCTCTCCTTTCATCCTATCAACAACAAAAACTAACCAGCAGAGGAATGCGCCATCCTTTCGAAGGGCACGGCAGAGCGTTTGCCCTCTCTGCCGAGCATATTCAAGTTCTCGTGCACTCAACATCTTCCATTTCATCCACCAAGTGCAGTACTATTCCCCGCAGAGTAAATGCAAATTCTACGATCTGCATGAAAAAAATAAAAAATAAAACAAAAAATAATAATCGACAATTATTCGATAGTTTTTATTTAAACTTATCATATTTTACATACTTCTTTTCATTTTCCGAAAATAATACGGAGTAAAAAAAAGAAACGGTGATTATCGCTACATGGAAATGAAATTCTATACATGTGGTTTTTTTTGTACGATGATGAGGACAAATTTTTCCGGTACAAAAATGAAAACCAATCGGAGTGCTCGAAAACAAAAGTCTTATTTCTTTAGTTGATGTACTAAAGGCCGAAAAATTGAGGCTTTTTTTTTTGCGTTTTAACAATATTTCTTATTCTTCCATCGGATCTTTCATTTTTGCACGGGAAATTCTCGTTAAATACTATTTATTAATTTTTTCCTTTTAATATTTCTTTTTTAATACCATACACCACGAGTCGGGCACATATTTTCACGCTCGACCATTTTCATAAACTATAATTGCAAAAAATGTAATGTCTTGTTTCTTTTTTTTTAATTCCTTTTACTTGTAGCTCTATATCAATAAAAAATGTTAATTTGCATGAACAGTTATCACTACATTGACAGTCTGTTTGAATGAACAATGCGTTTTTTTTTTTTGTGAACGAGCATTTAGACGTTGTGACGTTGTGACGAAAAAAAAAAAAAAATCCGCCCTCGAATATTCTCAAAATTAGCGGATAATGAGAAAAGAGAATTTTCAGCGTACTGGTACGAATGGGAATATCGGTGAAAAGTTTAAAAATTGAAAACACCGAAATTCCACATTACCGTTTGGATGTTTTTCTGTGTTGTATCTAATACAACTTTACGACTATCGTATATTTTGTTTGTGTTTTTTTTTTCTTTAATTCTTCTTCAGTAGAAATACAATCTCTTCTCGTTTTCTCGCGAGGATGTTCGCACTAATATTTCGCTGCATACTCCGGTAGTAATATGAGAATATATAATAGAGTTATTGATATGACTGGGAAATCTAAGTATTTATGAGTCAACTGATAAATTGCAAGCTCTTTCTTTTTTTGCAATTCACATTTGCACAGTTCATCAGCAGTTAGTAGTTACCCGATAAAAAAAAGACAACAAAAATTGTCGGCAATGTTTCTTTGCCACTCGAAGAAGTTTCGTTTGTTTTTTTGTTTCCTTTTTTTTTAATTTATGCCTATTGACCTTTAAGCCCCGGAATAATGATTATTGGTTTCTGGCGCATAGTGCCGCAAGCAGGGCAAGATGGCGATATTTAGAAAATTATCAAAAGAATGTTAAAGAGGATACCAAAATTTCCGCCTAAAAAAACATTTTTTTATACAAACAGAAATGATATTTAAAATGTTTTTTTTTTTCTTAATCGGGAAGAGTACCCCTTTCATAACTTTGTGAAAATCACCATCTTGTGTTGCTTGAGGGTTTGTTGATGCAATTTCTTTAAAAACAAAAAAGAACGTTCGGTTGTTGAAAATCGTTTTTCTTTTTTCTTCAATTCTATTTTCAGCCCCATTTTGATACTCGTCGTTTGAGACCGTCGTAAAGGTTCAAACTGGACTATCATACCTTCTGCTATTTTTTTCTTCTCTCTTTTTCTCACGACTCAAAGTTTGAATCCAGTAAAATAAAGTTTCGTTTATCGGTAGCATCATGAGTTATATTTACACATCGCCGTAACGTCCTCTCGTTTCTTTCTTTTTTCAGTGTCAGTCGCAATCGCATATAAAAATCATGTTTTCCAGTCTTCTCAATTTCTGAGCTTTTTATTTTCTCTTCAATACCGCTCAAATCCCTACTCACGACATTGGACACGTGAATTGTCGTCGTGTGTTGTGTACAGTGGACATGTAAAAAACGAAAAGAATGAGAGAACAAAATTTGCGATGAGCAAGCCCGCTGGGCTAAATTGAAATAATCGTGGCTTGTACCCGCACCCCGCGAACCATTGCTATTTGTCTAATCACATGAAATTCAAATTTATTCTTTTCAACAGAAACGTAAAGAATTTTTTTTCTTTCGATTCGCCGCAAAAACCAGTTGAATAAAAGCTAGAGCAAAAAGGAGGGCAAGAAAAAAGAAAATAGCAACTTTTACATGATGTCTAGTCATATCCAGTATTACTCAGCGAATTAACGAGTGGGCGATATTTGAAAATAAACAAAATAAAGCGAAACAAAACAAGATTAATGAATGAAAAAAACAAAAAAAAACACATAATACGAGTACAAAATACGTTTAAAAAGCCAATTTTTCCGCCAATTGAACAAAAAATATTTAAAAAAAATATACAGATATAAAAATCGACAAATTGTGACGAACATTTTTTTTTTTTTGCGACTGACTGACAGAAAAAAGAAACAAACGAGAGGAAGTTACGGGGATGTGTAAATATATCTCAAGTTTCTACCGATAAACGAAACTTTATTTTACTGGATTCAAGCTTTGAGTTGACAAAGCCCAGCGAGCTTGCTCATCGCAATTTCGATAATCGTGATTTTCCTTTTGGATAGTAAAAAAATGTACAGTTCACAATAAGCTCGCCTCTGCGTCTACTAAGAAATATCAGCCTTGAAACTGGACGATGAGAATTTCCGAACGTTTTTTTCAGACACGTTTGAGTCATTGCTACATTAGACTGCGAAACTTTCATCCAAATGAAAACGGGACGTTAAAAAAAACGGAAAAAGCGATTATCAAGAAATTCGGACTTGTACCTGCAGGCCAGTTTCATGCTCCATGAGTCGTCATTCAGATTTTTTTTTTTTTTTTAATGATTATAGAACAAAAAATACCATGTGTGCTACCTTTGTGATCAATGAGCGCACGAAATTGTCGAAATAATTGAGAACAGGACTGATGCTCGAAGATTTCGGGTGGAGCGGTTTTTTATTTTTCTTTTTTTTTTTTCTCAATTCTTAGTTTTACTGTTCTTTTCTTTTTTTTTATTCTTATTCCGTTTTTTAAGCGGGTAATATTAGATGAAGGCTCGGCCACGTTGGGCCAACTAAGAGAAAAATGCGCGCACGGTCATGCTGACGGCCTGTCGACAGAGGGCGCATGTCGTCATACCGGGTGCGCATTTGACACAAGCAACCATGTGCCCACATGGGAGAAAAACAACGCCTAGCTCCTCGCTGTAGCATATTTTACACATTCGCGCGTCGTCCATGGGTTTATTTGCATTTTCATGCTGTTGCGACCCGACTGAGACCTCGGTACTCGGGATTTTTGGTGCTTTCGTAAGCTCGCACTTCAAGACCTCCGAAACGTTGTTTCGACTGCTTGGTCCAGCATCTGACGATTTATCGGCCTCCCTACCCTTTTCTTGATCCACACTCACTTTTGGTTCGACCTTCTTGATATAACTTGGCAAATTCATTTGCATCGTTTCCTGAAATAAATAATGAGCGAAAAAGATTGTTCAATAAATTATTTTGAATTATTTCTTATTGTTATTGTTAAGGTTGTTATTATCATCATGATCATTGTTGTTATCGTTGATGAAATTTTTAATCTCCAATCTCCGCCTAAATACTAATTATTTCGCCGATTATAGACTTTGACTTTATTTTTTTCTTCGGCCACGTTGATTCGAAATTTTTTTATTGACGTCAATTTTTTCTTGGTATGGATCTAACGAAGTATTAAAATAGAAGACTTGAAAATATGATTGAAATCGGTCTGTACGTTCGGCAATAAATCGTGCCAAAGACACAAAGAATGGCGGGTGGAAATGTCAACCGATCAACATTAAACAGAAACACGATCGTTCGACCAATTGTTGCTTGTAATTCTTTATAATGTTGCTCATTACGATTATTCAAACGGTTTGTTCAATGAAACATATAAAAATCGTTAATAACTCTTCACGACTGAACAATGAGAATCCCAAATGAGTTTACGCCGCTAGGTGCGCCACTGAGACAACGACTGTGCTCTCTACGGAGCTTTCCCATAAATATTTATTTTTCATTCATATTTTATTGTGTCCAGTATGAAAATTCATCAAGCTATACGTTCGCGGATTGAATTATCTTTGAAAAAAAATGTCCTACTGCCAAGAGATCAAAGCAATAAAAATTACATTTCATTTACATTGAATGTAAATTTCGGTCCCTCTTCTTGTGAAAGCTTTCTGTAAAAATATCTCGAAGTAGGATCCGCATTGCATTTGAACTAAAAAAAAATCATTTGCCAACGTCTCTTTGTAAATTTCTAATTTCCCAGATATCAACATGAAGAAGTTGAGCTTTAAATTTATCCATGGAATTGCGTATGGGAGAAAATAATAACTAAGGTCATGTGTAGAGCGGAAAAAAAATACTCACTTCCGTGGAAGGTGGTGCCATCGATTGTCCCGTGACGGTATTGACGTATGCCTGGCCCTTAACCATCAGGAGATAGTAACACTTTGAGAACCATTTTGCATGTTGCTCCCAAGGATCGTCATTTGGCTCCCAGTCCTTGAGACCTCCGCCACAATGATAGCACAACGTTTGATCGCCTTTTCCCGTATAATAAAAACCCGCATCAGCGAGGCACTCTTTCGTTTGTGGCATTGATTTTGGCCAGGATTCAAATGTTCTTAAACGGGCGTCATAACTCGCATATTCCGGATGCGCCGGGCCTTTTGGCCGTCCAATTCCAAGCGAGCCTAGTTTTGCCGTGCTTGGTAATGGAAATTCCGTTGTTGCCGAGTGCCGATCGGGCGATGAGCCGGGTCTGTATTCGAGCCCGTAAGGCCCGCAAACATCACGACTCCTTGGCCTTGGCTGTGGTATTGAATTGGGATTTTCACCAATCGGCACATTACCGCATGGAATTTTTCTTATGAATCGACACTGTTCCTGCCATCTTTGATGATCCGCCATTGCATTATCACCCTCCAGCCACTGGCATATTTCGACTTTGCACTCGAAGCAACGGACCTTGTCACCCTCTCCCGTATAATAAAATCCAGCAGCCGCCAATTTGCCCGGATCCATGTACGGTACTGGCCAATTTTCGTAACTCCTCAGTCTCTCCTCCTCCATGCGATAATCACGATTATCAACCTCATCGACTGCCCCTTGATTTTGTAGTGTTTGGGGATGTTGAAAATGTGACAATCTCAAATTGACCGTTGGCTTCAACGAGTTCAAACTCTCACGTAAACTGCAACGCAGCTTACTCTCACGTAAGCTTAAATCCGTCATTTTTCTTGTATTCGCTCTACTCTCGTTCAGTCTATTGTGTACCTCATAAATGTACTTTTCTTCGGCTTTTTCGTTGCTCGCAGACTGCAAAAATTAGAAGAAAAAACACTTATACTTTTGCGCGGCAAATTTGAATTCTTTTTAATCACGTGTTCAACACAAAAGCGTAAAGAGCGACATCTGGTGGAAATTAATTGCACGACTTCGCTACACTACCACGCCTCACCACGTTGTATATATATATATATCGATGAGGAAAATATAATACTTCGCGTATTGATAAGCCCACGCGGTTTCGGTCAAGACGATGATTACGCGCGAAAACACTTGGAATGAAACTGATTCTAGAATCAGTTGAGCGTATTTTGTCGAGGGACGCTGTACCTGAATGATTTGTGAATGGGTGTAAATTTTCTTTTCAGACGAACCCGTATGAGCGCTAAGTTTTTATCGTTTGTGTGCTCCCGGACGGAAATACCAGAAGGGAATCACCGACGAAAACGTTTCAATGCTTTTCAAGCACACACACACACACACAGAGTTAGAGAAAAAAAGGATAGAGAGAAACCGAGAGATATCCCGTAGTTCCCGGAACGCTCTCGGCTTTTGAGACTGAGCTGAGAAGCGGCCTCGTAGTCACAAATGATGTGCCCCATAGCTGTACACAGCTCGTTCACCCGCCCCTGTGTGCGTGTGTCTGTGTTTGCATATGTGCGCGCGCATGTGTGCAGAAGCGCGACGTTGCCACTTCTACCCGAGTTTCTCATGACATCGTATTTTTCTACGTTCTCTTGTTCGTTTCATCTACGGTTGAGGGTCGATTAAAAATTCAATTTCAGCTTTCCAAACTATGATTCGACTCATTCGAAAGTTTGATCATATAAAACGATTTAGTATATTTTTTCCCATGCAACTCTGCTCATCAAAATATCCTAATTTTCATTTAATTCTAATCATGCTGCGGCGCTTAATTGACTTAAAACATCGGGCATCTACTGTATGATGACTATACATAGCAACATCGCGGTCGGAGTCCACGATGAAACCCCCCAGGCCTTTAGTTGCACAGCTCGTACGAGTCGCACGAGCGGTACGATGTATTCTCCCCCCCCCCCCCCCCCCTCCTCACACCCATTCGTCTCTCTTGCTCTCTCTGTCTGCCAGTCGCGAAGGAATGCATGCTCGGTAATTGTTGTCTAGATACGCTGAGCCAACATTAGAACGCTTTATATAGTAGAGTTCATACCGCACGGAATTTGTATTAAAAAGACTTTAATTCGCAATATATTTGCCTTACAACAAAATTTCATACGAAATTCCAAACCGAACGTTATAAAAAATGAAATTTTCATGTTTATAATGATTGTGAGTGACTTATAATATTTTTTTCCATTATTTCTCGCTCCTCGCTGCAATCGTTTCGCAATATTTAAAGTAGAAACTAGATTTTCTTCGAACATATGCGTCGAAAAGATTATAAATTTTTAGCTCACGGTGCATTTCCAAAAAAGGCCGCGGCAGCGCTGATTCACACAGCCGTCGCGCGCCATCCCACGATACTTCCATACAAGCTCTTCGATGCATATATAGATATAGAATATCTATATCAAGACGACCATATGATAGTTTCTAGGCGCCTATGTAAACACGCGATCGATACTTCTCGGTCACATTGCATGAATGACGTACAGACGATGTGCCATTTGCAAAAGTAACGATATGATAATGTCATCTTTTGGAATTGTTGGGAGTGCGATGGCTCAATTTCACCGTGGGTGGATCATGTTTATTATACACGCCACACGCGTAAGATGAGTGATGCAGAATTCGCGGCGTAGGTTCCTGCGTCATATGGTATGTATATCGAGGACGCAATATACAAGCCATACGGCCCCAGTCGAGATATATATATAGACCCCGTATGGCATGTATATAGCGAAACGCTAATCTTTATTTGAACTTTCACATGTTTTTTTCTCGCTCTCGCACACGGCTCTGTCTTGAATCGCGTAGACGTGGCAACGTCGCAAAGTGAGAAAGAAACACGATAAACGGAAGTGGGAACGTAAGCGAGATAGAGATACGTATCGGGTAGAGTGTCGACCGTACAAAGACCGTTCTTTGTACTGTATATGCCAGACGGCAGGAGCAAACCATCAGGCAAGGACTCTTTTATAATTTTGGTAGACAGGAAGCCTGGTTCAAATGGACGCGCTCAAAAAAAAAAAAAAAAAAAAAAAAACAAAATTTACACTTCAACTACAAATAAAGCCCGATGTTTTTTTTTTGAGCGTTAAAGGAAGTTGACATTTATCTATAGATAATGCACGATGTTTTAAAACATTTTTTTCGAATATAAAATAAGAAGATAATACGAAGATAAAATAATTTTTAATCACCGTCGATTATTCGGTATGAAAAAAAATATTCTGAAGGTGTTCGAGGAATATACCTACTGCGAATAAAACGTACTCGGTAATCGCCTAAGGAGTGCCACTTCTCAGAGCAGAATGTCGATTTCTCTCGTCAAGTATATATATATATACACACACAAAGATACGGGTCATATAGAAAAGCTTCGTTAAACTGTTGGGCGAGGATAACGGATACCTCAATTATTGATAATCATTATCGCGCCAAAGTATCAAAAGGTGTAGTTTTTTATACGCTTGTATCTTAAGATCTCTCAAGAGGCAATTCTAGTTCCCGTACGTCGTGGCAATCTTATCACACACATTTTTTCATTAAAATGGAAAAAAATTACAGAGTATAAAAGAGCGTCACGGATATTGCGGTGATTTTTATGTGAAAAAATTAAGCGCAGGCGTTTGTCGAGGCCATCTGTTTGTTTTTGTTCTTTTTTTTCTTCTTTTCAAGTGAGAATAAGCGTGGAGATAAGGCTGCGCGATCACTTTAGAGGCGAAATCCGAGACACTACAGATATATCGGAGTCAAATTTATTGGATGTTATCTATATATTCGTATACATATATTTCTTTCAACCTACCGTTCTTTCCTCTCTATATACCGTCGGACGCGTAACTTTTTTTTCTCGTAATTTCCGAAAATTAATGCGAAAGGCTGTACAATAATCCTTGTTCGTCACCTAACACACGTTGAGTTAAAAAAAAACAAAGAACCGAACAAAACACTATCGCGTATGTTGGTCGAACAAAACAGGAAATACGGCGCGCTTGTTTATCAAAATGTTTATTTTACGCGTTCTTTTTTTAACTTTAGTTTTTTTCAATTAAATTTAAAGAAAAAAAATATTACAAACGAGCACTACCGTATTAAAGCGCCAACTCGAGCATTTCACTTAGTTACAGACAACGAGCGAGGCTGCAATGGCCAATGGCGGGTTTCGTCGCTCTCCTCGAGCTGTTCCACGGTTGACCGACGCGTATTACATATATAATATATCCCAGGCTACGGGAGAAGGCCGTGGAAAAGGCCGCGAGCCGTGACGAAATATATACACTATATATGCCCCGACGTGGAGCTTGCACTATATACTGCTCGAACAAACTTTGATGATCACATAACTTAAAATCTACGAGCTTTCTTGAAAAGAAAACAAAAACAGAAGAAAATCAAACACCTTCCGCGTAGATTCAGGTAAGGTCAATGATGAGAGACTTGTTTATCGATTGGGTAAACAAAAATTTTTTGGACACGCGACCAACTCGATGACCGACCGAATACTAGCGAGTTCAGCGAAATAGAGACGCAGGAAGACCCTTTGCCCCTTTGCCTCGTGATATGTATATACATATATATATATGCCTCACCGATCGATATGAGACTGCGAATAAACCAATGTAAATACGCTTCATGCGCAATGTTAGACTGCGCCGTTTTTTTTTTTTCTTTTATGAAGCTAAAAACTTTTAATACCTAGAAAATCGTTGGCTCTGCATCTATATTTATATATCATTATTGAGTCTATTATTTATACATGCATGCGTGCATGGCTAATTGTACGTTTTACATATAAATATTAAGCTTTTGTGCATTTACAAAGTTTCCAGAAAGGCCCGTGAGCGTCGTCAGCTATCGCGCGGAGAATTTGCAGGACCGAACACGGTGGTGGTCGGAAATGTAACGTTCTCGTGGAATGACAATGTTATTTCTAAGAGCAAACTCCAGATTAATCTGTTTATACAGGGCTTTCGAGAATTGTCACATATTTCGAATATAAATACAATGAACACATGAGATTTCGTCGAATAATGACTATACAGATATCGAAGACCGAATTTTTTCGTTTTTTTTTTGTCTTATCTTTTCACTAGAATTATGTCGGATGTGTAACGAAACGTTGCATTTGAACAATGAGCAATAATTTTAAGACGCCAGCGGGGGTAATGGAGACTAATGATGAATTCGTCTTGGCGACAGTGACGAACTGACGGGATACGCAATAATCTTCCCTGGCGCGCCTCTGGTGACAGAGTGGATGATAGAAAAATACTTATTAGACCGATGTACAGTAGAACATCGATTATCCGAACAATGTTATTAGGATCGTGCAACGTTCGAATTATCAAAAGTTTGGATAACCGAACAGTAATATTCCGTGAGTGAGAGAAAAAACCCAAAAGTATTCAATGTATCGGCAACGTTCGCGGAAAGTACGGTCAAGGAAAGTACGGTGGTGAGGGGAACGATTTTGCCCGTGCGACATTGTTGCATAACTATTGCACAATCGTTTCTCCCGCCCCGTTCGAGCGTACTTTTCTCGCACAATGTATTGAAGGATTCCAACGTTTTTTTCCTTATGGAATATTACTATTTCGTTATCCGAACGATGCTGGGTCCCGATTAATTATTCGGATAAACTTTCTACTGTACATACATATATATATATATATAGGGCATTTGTGGAGAGACGATATGAACATAAAGCGAGCGAAACAGAGACAGACAGATGTGAAACCAGAGTCCATATAGCTTGTTTATCTCTGGACCACATTTGAGTCATCAACGCAACGGCATTTCTGAGAAATCTCGTTGACGAAGCCCCCCACAAACGTGACCGTTCATGTCGATTATAAGCTAATGCTTTTTTTTTTCTACAGTGAGCTCGTCTTATCGATGCTCATGGACGCCCACGTTGTCACGAGAATTATTTGGACTGGATTTTTAAACGACGTAATAATATATAAAACTATTGTTTTGTCTGACCCATCTACGGAATTAGCACTGACGAGGCATTATTCGAAATTGTTCATGGAGTTTCTCAAATTTACCGCGGTGGCGCTACTTTTGCGCAACGGCGCTAATAATCCGTATATATTTTTTTTCTTTTTAAATCGCGCATTGGCAAATATTCAGGGCTGATTTTTTATTCAATGTGTAAACAAGTAAATGAAAAATAGTTCGTGATGAATGTATGAAATTAAAAATGACCTAGGCTCTTTAAGGTCAAGCGGCACGTCGACATAAGCTTCAAAGATTTCGCATTAATCCTAGTTTGAAAAATAATGTTAAAACTTTTATTAATATCATTCATTCAAAAAAATTGCAATCATCTCTCTCGCGCTTTTTGACATTTCGCAACGTAATAAAGAGGCTCCGATTGCGCAATGTCGCCAAAAGAATTTTTATGATCCATCCATTAAATGTGGCAATAACGACAGCTAATTACAATGCACGATTGATATGCAGTGACTCACATTTTTATTAATGTTTTCCTTCGACGCTGATGTGTTTTGCAACTTTTCGCACGTAAAAAAAAAACAAAAAAATGTTAATTAATAATAAAATTTACGTTGGTCTGCGATAAAAAAAAAAAAAACACTTTTTTGTATGAGCTTGATGAGTTATACAATGTATAGCATGGATTTTCTTTTCCGTTTTCTACAAAAGATTTTTAAGACTATCTTTTAATCTGTTATCCGCTTATTTAAAGTTTAAAGATAGTAAAGACTGGGGCACAGCGCCGGCTAAGCCGGCATTCCATTCTACGTTTAATTCCATTCTACTGAATCGTTCTTTGAGAGAACTCATTCTGATATAAGCGAGGACCTCCTATCAGATGGTCTGCGAATTGTTTATCTTATCAGAATAGCAGATAAAACATTCTGCGACCCAATCAATCGATCAGATAAACACGGTGTGAGTTTACCACAGTTGATTCCCACAAGCATTCTTTGTCTTTTCTCCTGTATCGAAGTTGGGAAATACACGTGTCTCATATGCTAATGACGTGAAAAAACAATGAACGGCCTGGCGCACAAAGATTCAAAAAGAAAAACAAATCATTGAACACAAAAGTTTTTCCTCATTTGACACACATTTGAAATCGCTCTGGGACTCCCGCGAGTGTCATGAGACATCCAAGTCGTAATATCTTATCGATTTTATTAAATTGGTATGTTTCCGTTATACCTAGAAATATTCTTAGCTGTTATTTTGTTTTTCAATGATTTATCGACAATCTTAGAAATCAATGGAAAAAAAAGGTTGAAGAGTTATCCGAAGCCACGCATTATTTATGATGTGTGTTGTGAAAAAGTATTAAATCCAAGATATTATCGATAGCGAGATAACTTTATATTTCAATCAAATAATTTTTTTTCCAACACTCAGTACTAATATATTTATATATATAATATAGACATCATCTATTTTAACAAAATAAATTAATCAAGCCTCGGGAAAAATAAAAATAAATAGATCACGTTCCGTCAGGCTTTATAGGAAAAAAAAGAACAAAGGCCTTTTTTTTAAATCGGTATTTCACAGAATACTATGACAGTAACCATATTATAGACACCATAAGCAGAGCTCTTGGCTCTGATAGTAGATATATGTTTATATTCATTGCTAGACATATCTTCATGATTTTTTCCTCACACTTTCATCTCTTGGACACGATACGGTGCAAGTGAAAGCCGTTTTTTTTTTAATTTTGAAGCTCGCTTTTCTATTCTCCGTTGTATATATATATATATATATTTCTTTTTAAGGATATGTTCGTAACTTTAGAGGGTCGAAAGAAAATAGAGGGATAAATTCTGATCGTCAATTATACAATAAATATATCCTTTGGAGCGTCATATCTCTTAGATGGCAATATTCGTCAAGTCAATGACTTTTTTTTTGTAGATTCTTCGTGTATATATATATATATTTATGTGTCAGATATATTAAGTTTTTTGATGTGCGATCTAAATTTTTACCGCTATTGTCCATTGATTTTTTGCTGTTTCTTTAATCTTTCTTTCATTCTAAATTTCTATGTAAATTCATTTATTCCCGTTAAACGCGCATTTTTCTCCAATGAGGGACGACGATTAAGCTAAAAATGTACGTACTGTAGCGCGTATCTCTTGTCGGCACATTGGACAGTGCGTCAGAGATGGCGCGCAATGAACGCAAGTTGCAAGATGCCCGCATGGCAAAAAAACAACAGAGACCTCGCGATCCATGCAAATTTTGCACAATCGAGCCTCCTTCAATCTTCTATTCTCCTCCTCGAGTGCGGCTATGAGAAGAAGAAAAAAAACAAGAAAACTTTGATATTCGATCATCGTACGAAAACATGGAAAAATTATTTTCTACTTCCGTACGAAAGACTTGAGCTAATTTTTTATATTACAGAGAAAATATTTACCATAGATGAC
Source organism: Dyspetes luteomarginatus (assembly GCA_963669185.1). Lineage (NCBI taxonomy): Eukaryota > Metazoa > Arthropoda > Insecta > Hymenoptera > Ichneumonidae > Dyspetes > Dyspetes luteomarginatus. Next base: position 2,627,508 of record OY769911.1, read on the forward strand.
AGATTGTCGGAATTAAATTGGAATTGAATTTTTTGACTCACTAGCGCGATCGATCGGTGAAATTTCGGGTATTTGAGCCGATCTTTCTGTCGCGAGCCTCGTCGATTCCTCGGATGTTTCACCACTGTCGATTTTTCTACGTCTCTTTTCAACGTTCTTTATGAACGCCATTGAAACATCATTCAGTGCGACCGCGTCAACCGCGCCGCTCGTCGATTGCAAAGTTATCACTTGATTGAGGAGATTCGACAGTTCCGAGGACGGCGATTCGACCCCGACCGTTTCCAATCTGCAAGCAAGTTAATTGGTCAATCGGGCAAATAAAAAAAAATAATATTCTTATTGATTGATAAAAAAATAAATTAACAAATCGTACTGGTCGCTCTCCTCGTTAATTTGAACGTGTCGAACGTCCTCTATGAGCTCGTCGGCATTTGCGTAAGGTACACCAGTCGCTTCCATTCGCTGTCTCAGTGCCATTTTTACTCGACCAACATTCAAGCCGATTTCGAGTGCTGTCTAAAAAAAAGAAACAAAAAAAAAACGATCAATCTTTATTAAGTCTTCTTAACTCTCGAGCCAAAAGTAGCCGTATAAAAAATAATATTGTCGAAAATAGCCTTTAGCTTAAGCGACTTGAAGCGTTTAAAAAAATCATTTAATACAATTAAGTTCCAAAATTCGGTTTTCTTTTCTGCAAAAATTATTCAAGAAACCAAATAGAAGTTTTTTCAAGTTTAACAACTAACCATTGCGGGTTCAGTGCTGAGAAGACTCTCGACCTCGGCATCGGTAATTTCACGTACACGAGATCGTGAATTTGTTGGTAACGAAATAGGCAAAGTATTGGACATTATATCTTCTTCGCCGTCCTCTGGCATACCCATGAATATCTGTCAATAAATTACAAATGTTACGAATATTTGTGATCCCGTAAATAAATGAATAAATATATAAATTTATGAATAAATAATTATAATTTATAATGAATTAGTTAATTAATTGATAAAATGCGAAATTCGTGAAGGGGAAAAAATAATGTATTCACCAATGGATCTAAAGGTGGTCTGTTATCGATGCAATGCTTGATAAAGTCCTGTCCTCGTACGAGCGAGACAAAGCCACATTTTGGAAACCATCTGGCATGTTCGGTCCAAGCATCGTCAGTTTCTTCCCAATTTCTCAAACCTCCGTCACAGTGAAAGCATCTTACTTGATCGGCCGAGCCTGTGTTTGTTTTTTTCATTCTCATTAAAATAAAAATTCTCCAGTAAATTTTTATTATCGTTCTTTTTAAATTTTTGTACGTTCCACGAGAAGATTAAAACTGACCAACGTAATAGAATCCAGCAACGGCCAACATTTCTGGTGTCTGTCGAAGATTTTCGGGCCATCCTTCAAACGTTCTCAATCTTCCCTCGTACGTGGAATGTTTTGGTTCACGAGGTGCTGTGTGTCTTTGTACTCCAAGCTCACTGAGATCAACACTTGCACCAGGTACGAATTTGACGTTGTTCAACTCACCTTTTTCCGCAGTCAGGACTAAACGACATAATGCAATTATTTTAACAGAACAGCATTTTCATAAATTGTTTGGTATTTATTTTTCCTGCGTTTATCAGCAAATGAGAAGAGGACAAAATACTTCCCTCAATGGGCTCAAATTTTAAGAATTAAAAAAAAAATTGTTTCATTAATACCTGATCCCATTAACGAGACTTTGTGAATTCACAATAATCACAGCTGATCTGGACACGTAAATTTTACAAGCGCTGCCGTTTGCAGTTTGACATTGCCAAAAGAGTTATATTTAGTCAGAGCTATGTAATCAAATGATGCCGAATCATTGGTTCATACTGTGTGTGTATATGAAGAATTTCAGATACAGTAGAAAGTCGATTAAAGTATTGGCGAATATTCAAGAATGATTTTTTTGCGTCTAGCAAATTTAAAATGATACTCATCAGAGTTGGGTAATATTTATGACAATAATAAATTTTATTAACTGATTTATCGATCAATTTAATAATTGAAATAATTGAAAGAGCATGAAAATTTTGGGAGAAACTAATTAAGGACGAATCGTACAATTAATTAAATCGCAATTAAAATTGAGAGACATATTTTTGCAAGAGGAATTTATGTGGAATTGAGGTAAACGTGTTAGTAGCCGCACAAAAATGAGTAGCCTACACTTATGCAGTAACGGAAAATATAAATATGTATTCGTTATGTGCAAATAGCCAACGAGCGCCGCTCGCGGCTGGCTTTAGTACTCCTTCGGCTCACGATGCATGGATAGACGTGAGTTGTTCAATTTTTATAAAATTAAAAGGAATATTGGCATCGCAACAAATTTTCACGGTTGTCAAATCCTTGATAGAATGTGATTTGGAAAAATGGAGCTGATAAAAATAATGCGCTGATTTTATACAATAAATAATAACGCCTACTGACAGACGACAAGCTATGTCGACCTCACTCTGTCTCATAGTACCAAAAGTCACCACCATGATCGCTGAAGGTCAGCCAACCCAATTCGCCCACTTGCACCAACGAATTCAGACGCCTACGGAATTCGTTGCTTGCACATAGAGAATAAATTAAACACGGCGTGTGCGGCCACTGATGCGTTTACCTAAAACGACTAACAATAAGTCGCAACTGGAATATTGAATACTGTTAACCAGAATGTAACTTGATAGTTTTTTTGCTAAGCTTTATTCGAGTTTGAGTATGAAGAATGGAGACCAATATTGGTCAACAATATGTGTGCCATTATTATTGAAGGATAGGCACGAAAATGTGACTGAATTTTTCCGTTATTCCAGTTTATTCGCGAAAAAAACGAATAGTTTTTCTGGCCAAGCTAATATCAGATTAACAATTATATATGTGGTGTATGAAATGAGAAAGTAAACCAAGTTATAAAGGGAATTGATGTATTGGAAGGGTTCTACGTAAAAACCCAGAAGGGTGTACTTGGAATAAAACTATTATTACCAATTAAATATGTGCCAATAGAGGTCTGTTCCAATTTTTAGGTAAAGTTACGTTCCGGATACCTCATACCAAAAGTACGAGATATCTCTGGCAGGTAAACTTTACACGAAGATGGAATAACCGGCTGTAGATAAATTAAATACCTTCAGCGATATATGGATGATTGTAAAAATTACAATTTGGAAAACATCGTCTGTGCTTTTCAACAGGATCATCTCCAGGGTCCCATTTCATAATGATTCCCTGGCAAAATGCGCACTTCACCTAAAATAATAAAGATACATAAAAATCCACCATGAGAGAGTCAGAGAAATAAATTTTCAAAATATTGGCCTAACGATAATTTTTTAACCGTCTTAAATAAGTCTTGGGCATTATTATCGTTGAAATGATTTAAAAATTGTTTATATTAAAACCAAAATTAATAAATAAATAAAATATTTGGGAAATATTTTTTGTTTTTCGATTTTAAAAATCAATTACAGCATTATTACTGTTAAAACTGAGTATTTTATGCATCTTCGATAATTGCTTTTTAGAATTTTCAACCCATTCATATGGAACAAAAAATTCTCATTGATTTCTATTTTTAAATGGCAAAGAAAAAATTGATGCAATAGCTCAAAAAAATTATTAAAAAAAAAAAAAAAACTTCTTACCCGGGCATTATCTTGGAGATAATAAAATCCAGCTCTGGCGAGGCTCGAGGGTGATACAATAAATGGAATTGGCCAGTTGACAAAGGATTTTATCCTCTGGAGTACATTTGTGTACTCAGAGCACGAATTCGCACCTTGCGAGAACGAAGCAACATTAGACGAATGAGCATTTCGTATTTCTCGAGATGAATTTTCTGATCTAGATTGTGACGGATTTTCCGATCGGGATTGTGAGGAATTGTCTGGTCTAGATTGTGACGAGTTTCCTGATGTCGATGTATTCGGTGGTGGAATTAACGGAACGTTGCAGGTTTCGAAAGGTCGAACGACGAATGGACAGGCAGGATCGGCCTGACGATGTCTAACCATCGCCTGATCACCATAATTCCAATCTGACACTTTTACACCGCACAAAAAACACTGAACATCAAGTCCACTACCCGTATAATAAAAACCACCTTTTGCCAAACGTTCAGGACTTATCGCGGCATTCGCTGGCCAGTCCGTATACGTACTTAACCTGTTTTCCTCGTAATTCATTTTTCCGTCCCTTCCACAATAATTCGATCACGAGGAATTCAATTTTTTTCCCTCACTTCTTTACTTTATTTTCTTCTCCATCAATCGATTCTCTTGCTCGGGGATCGATGAGACAAAATACATTGCGGATTTAACACGAAATGCTCTTTGCTACTTTATTATTATTATTATTACGATTATTATTTTTTTCATACGATTGTACAATAATCAAATGTGGCGCAAAAGTGATTTAGTCCTATTGACAATTTGCGCCCTATATATAGTCAATTTATGCTTGATGACAGCGGATAATTTGTTGACAGTGACACGAAAAAAACGATAATTTGCGCTCGACAAAAAATGTTTTTCAATTGTTCAACAATTGCGCAGATATTTCGCGATATGCTCGCGCACTGACTGCAATCCCCAATAGCGTTTGTCACACAGTGCGATAATGAATTGTTTCTTTCTGTGTTTTTTTTTTTCTACAGAAAAGAGAATATGGAAGTTTGTGTTTACTTCGATCGCTGGTGAGATACTGCTATAGCTGGTTATGTACGAAAGGGGGACAAATTGCGAGAGGGGATCATTACAGGAAGCTGTTTTACCTCGACAGGAGTATTGGTAATTCGTGAGTATAAAATATACTCAGTTGGTATTGTATAAACTGTACTTTCGTATTATTTACATAATTAAAAAAATTAAGCAGCCCTTTAGAAAATAATATAACGAACATTTTTTTGTACTCACCCAATATTCTGTCACCGAACCGAGTCTTTAGTGCACCACAAAAAGTAACAGCCAGCCCAGAGGGCAAAACTATACAGTGGCTGACAAAAAAACATGGTGCGCATGCGCGCCGTCTGTACAAATATATAGGTATATGTATAAGTACATAGCTATATAAATTTTCGCGTAATCAGGGACGTATTGGACGATACTTGGGGCCTCACTGTTACCTTTTTTCGATCGAATCATTTTTATGCACGGCACACAAGTTCAAAAATTATATTTTTTTGTTATTGTAAAGGTGACGCGACACTGCAAAGGCCAAGGAATAAAATAGTTGAAGCATTTCGTGAATCGATTCTCTTTCAATTCACCTCAATTCACCTCGTTTTCGTGCACGTCAGCAATGATCATGTGATGTTTATCTCCCCATATGACCTTTTAGATAACACTTCTGTATGCGTGTATCCGGGTGTATCCCTAGGTCACGCCCTAGGTACATGTATTCTTTAATTTATAATCATTTATACGCTTGATGGGCTCCTCACTATTTGTGCATATATATATATATATATATACGTATATGTATATATATATATAGCTATAGAAGCAACGAAGCTCTATGATAGAGCTTCGGCTCTATCGTAGTTGATAGTAGGGATCCCGTCTTCGCTGATCATAAGAGCAGTGGCAGTCGCGAGTGAGCGTCACATGTGATCAGAACTTTGGTTCGTTCGATTTCTTTTTTCAACAAAATATCACCAATTAATAATTCACACGTTCGGCAAACTGATCGAAAAAAATGTTGTCCGTAACTGCTGCAAAGGTAATAGTGGGCCGAAGTGCTTATGATAAATACTCAAGTATAATTATGAAATACATGTGGAGTATTAAAGTTCATAATGGAGCACTTTACGTACATTATACGTACTAACAGATTTCTGGATTTTAAAAGATGTTTGAACCCTCAAAATTTCTGCTCTGCAAATATAAAATTTGACATGGCATACGATTAAATGTATGGCTCGGAGAAACAAACTTTAAAGGACTTTTTTCTTTGTTCTTTAATTATCTAGCTGCGATCTTTTTCTTCAAATTTATGAGCCACGATAAGGGTGATTTGTATAGATTGAAAACTTTGACACACGCCATATACTTTCAAAACCATCTTGCACGAAATGTTCGAGAACATTTTGTTTGTTTTCTCAATTGACTGGTACGGTTGCGATTTTTTGAATGTTTTTAAGGTGATGTGGTACTACTCAGTCGGTAAGAAAAACTGCAATCCATTTTTCTCTGACACGATTGATCTTTCGAATAAAAGTCGAGAATGCCGAATTCTGTCAAAGAATAGCGCAGTTCGCTGTTCTCGTCTTTTGCCCGGTTAAAAGTAAATCGGTTAGGACAAATTTTTGAGACGCCATTAAATGCACCTTTCTCGCGCTTATAATGGCGTACTTAGAAACTGTTTTACCGATAGAGGCACATCATGTTACGACGTAAAATAAGGGTGGTTTTTTTTCGAAATTTACGATTCAACAGCATTTCCCTCTTAAATTATTCATCGGAAAGCTTTACATAATTTTTTTTGTCCTCTCGATTCCTTTGGATGAAATTTCGTTCTCACAAATTTAAGTTATCAAATTATGCAACAGCTTTTGCCAAATTTATATTTGGCAAAAACTGACATCATTTGGAGACCAAATTTTTCTTAAGCTCTAAAGTCAATATTTTAGGAGGACAATGCTGTTGAATTTTAAATTTCAAACAACCACCTTTATTTTGTGTCTTAAAAAAATTCAAAAAAAATGGCACTGAGAGAATTATGAATCATTGAAAAAGAAAGAAGACAAGTTCTTGAACGTTTGTTTCTCCATATGGTAGATTAGATGCTATGCCATGTAAAAGCTTATATTTGCAGCTGCAGAAATTTTGAGGGTCACACTACAGATACAATTTTTATGACTGTAACTTGGAATAAAAAATAAATTTCCGAATAGAATTTTTTTTAATTAAAATTTGCATGAAAACAAAGTTAAGTTGTTGAGTTATTTTTTTTGTACAGAACAATAAAATATGTATTATTAATATCCATATCGATGATCTTAAAATGATCCAAGATAATAAAAAAAGAATATATAAAAAAAAAAAGAAAATGATCAAAAATCAAAAACAAATATACATTAGTAATGTTATATAAAATGGTGAAATTATGATTTAATGATAACTCAATATTAATGTTATAATTTGTCCCTCAAATTATTTAACTAAAAAATTGGTTAATTACATAATTTTATTAATTTTTTCATTTCGGAAATGCGATTAGGGCTGTGTCGCTGGTTGTCGTAATTACAGTACCAAAGTAAATTTGAGAGATGTGGTTATTGTCAGTGCCGCAAGAACACCCATGGGATCTTTTCTTGGCTCCCTATCCTCACTTTCTGCGACTAAACTTGGTGCGGTAGCTATTCAGGTTTGTCACGAAATATATAATATTTTAGGGTCATTCTTGGATATCTCAAGCTTTACCTTGAATCATATTTTTATTCATACTAATTTCAGGCTGCTGTAGAACGTGCAGCAATACCAAAAGAAGAAGTAAAGGAGGTTTACATGGGAAATGTTTGTCAGGCATATTTGGGACAAGCACCGGCCAGACAAGCTACAATTTTTGCCGGTAATATTTAAATTTTGCGAATTGAATAAAATAAAAAATGGAGGATTCAAAAAAAAAAATCTTATTCTTTTAGGTCTTTCAAAAACGACAGTTTGCACAACAGTGAACAAAGTATGCGCGAGTGGTATGAAAAGCGTGATGCTCGCTTCTCAGGCAATCCAGTGCGGACATCAGGAGGTCGTGCTTGCTGGTGGAATGGAATCGATGTCGAATGTTCCATTTTACTTAAAGCGCGGCGAGACAACCTACGGGGGTCTTAAACTCGAGGATGGCATTGTCTTTGATGGATTAACGGATGTTTATAATAAATGTCATATGGGAAATTGTGCCGAAAATACGGCAAAAAAATTAGGAATTACTCGTCAGGATCAGGACGATTATGCGATTGGCAGTTACAAAAAAAGCGCCGCTGCATGGGAGAATAAAGTTTTCAAAGACGAGATTGTATCCGTTAGCGTGCCGCAAAAAAAAGGAAAACCCGATGTACAATTTGTCGAGGATGAGGAATACAAACGTGTCAATTTTGACAAATTCCATACGCTCAAAGCAGTTTTTCAGGTTTGAATTTTCGTTGGCTTTTTTTTTGCGGACTCTCGATGAATATCGTTTAATTATCTATTATTGACCGGATGTTAGAAGGAAAATGGAACTGTAACTGCCGGAAATGCGTCGACATTGAATGATGGCGCGGCTGCTCTTATACTCACTAATTCGGAAGTTGCCCAAAAACTCAATCTGAAGCCCCTAGCGAGAGTCGTTGGATTTTATGACGCAGCTACAGAGCCAATTGACTTTCCGATTGCGCCTGCATACGCTATACCGACCGTAAGTACTTGCTTAATAAATGAAAAAACAAAGGAAATTTGGGATTCAAATTTTCCCGCTAGGTCAGCATTGAATACAATACTAAAACATACAAGACATTGCGCTTCAATACTAAAATTCAGCGATGCCGCTATTATATATAGAAATACACGTATTTATCGCTTCTAATAATGAAGATAATAATAATAATAGTAATAATGAGAATATAATTTATTTCATTATACGTCGATGAACAAAAGAAAAAAATTAACGTTGCTAAGAAACAGTTTCGGCAGCAATCTTGGCTTGTTCAAACCTTGGCCGCTAGGATCGCATCCATCATTCATGTTGTCCAGTTACTGAATGCACAACTAATCATTTTAAGCTTGACAATGTTAATAAACGATCTTATTTCAAATTTTTACAACAGTTGCTGAAAAATGCCAATGTTAACAAGGAAGATATAGCAATGTGGGAGATAAATGAAGCTTTCAGTGCTGTTGTCGTCGCTAATCAAAAGCTTCTCGATATCGATCCTTCAAAAATAAACATTCACGGTGGAGCTGTCTCTCTTGGACATCCCATTGGGTCAGTATAATAAGAAAACTGAATTTAATTATTTTTTCATTCCTCAGTCGATCGAATTTCAATGGAATATATTTATCTTTTTTTTTACAGGATGTCAGGTGCTCGATTAATCGTCCATCTTGTTCACGCGCTCAAAGCGGGACAAAAAGGTGTCGCCTCTATATGCAACGGTGGTGGAGGTGCATCATCCATAATTATAGAAAAATTGTAAGTGGGGCCCCTCGATATATCGCATCGACTATAACTTGGAATAAAAAAAAATCGACGGTTCCATCTCGAACGAAAAAATTGTTAAAAATATATATAAATACTGTATCTATTTTTTAAACTATAATATTTGTATGTTACACATGCAATGAATATAATTTTTTATATTCTGCCACGATCATTGAGGCATAAAAGATTAAATACATTTTGATATCGTTTATCGAAAAACGCGATTTATTTTATTTTTCTTCTGACAATTGGAATGTAAAAATTTTTCATAGGAATCATTCTATCTCATCACCACCGAGGCTCACACTCTACACCAAAAATCCATGCTCGCTCTGTGACATTTTAAAAGAAGAATTAGAGACTCGTTTTCGAGAACGTTATCAGCTCGATCAGATCGACATTAGCGCCACAGGAAACGAGGCTTTTAACAAATTGTACAAGTACGAAATACCTGTTCTCTTTCTCGAGGGACAGTATTTGTGCAAATATCGATTGGACGCCGATCTTTTGGAGAGGCGGCTCGGTGAAATCGAGCAGAGCTAATCCTCCAATTCTTCATGTATATAATATTTAAATCCTATTTTCACAATCATTCAATCGTAAGTATTCATTGTCATGTTATTCATTGTGTTATTTAAAAAAATGAAATAAAATAACTTTTCGAGTTTCGTGTTGGCTTTTTATACGATAAAAAGCATTGTTAAAGGATGTCATTCTTCTTCTTTTTCTTCTTCTTTTACGTTCGCAGTCCTGATTTACTAGTAATACAATCTACGCTCTGATCACTTCTTTTATTTTTTGAGCCTTTTTAAACAATAGTGGTAAACATGTATAACTTTTTAGACCGACAGCGATAGGTAGGCGATTGGCTCACGGCTCTGGCGATTGCCGAAGTTAAGCAGCATAAGGCGGGGTCAGTACTTGGATCGGTGACCGCTTAGCCATGCGCTAGCCGGTTCGAATCAAATCGTTGAGCTGGAGGGAATCTTTCCAGAGTTTCCAGAGAGAAAGAGTCGACTGTATCGGCACAGGTTTTCCGTAATTTCCCTGTGGTCTCGTACGAATGCGATACGGTAGTGGGACTTGGTGGGACCCAGTGGGGGGGGGGGGGCAGGCCGGCTGCGGACGTAATCCCAAGAGGGGTTGGAGGAAATGGTAAAACAGTGGAAACAGGAGAGGAAGTAAGGAACCAAAGGGAATGAGGATTGTTAAAGGGGAAGAACCCCATACAAGGGAAGAAATATTTTAAAAATTATCCTTATTAGCGCCCGCCCCCACTCTTATTCCTGTCACGTCTCTACTTTACTGGCATGGTGGGGACAGAAGTGGGGGGCAGTATAAGGGTCCATATCACCAACGAAGATGAGGCCTCAATCTTCGTTGATATTACCAACGAAGATTGAGTTCGTTGATATTATCAACGAAGATAGACCTCAATCTTCTTTGATATTACCAACGAAGATAGACCTCAATCTTCGTTGATATTATCAACGAAGATAGACCTCAATCTTCTTTGATATTACCAACGAAGATAGACCTCAATCTTCGTTGATATTACCAACGAAGATTGAGATCTTCGTTGATATTTTACATATGCTACCAACGAAAATAGTAGACCTCTGTTTTCGTTGATACTATCCAGCAACATAACACGTGAATTGCAAAAAAATGTATTTTGAATTAGTAGGGGGTGGGAGGGGGAATTCACTGGTTAAAAATGAAACTTAAATTGGGGATTATAAATTTTTGTAAAAATTGGAATCCAGAAAGGTTGTATTTTTTCTGACGATATAAAATTCCATTATTGTCAGAGTCGGTGAGTATTTTCTAAAAGATCGATTGCTTTTGCAATATATATTTAATTAATCGTTGGGCGTACGAGAGTCGCGGAGAGGAGTGACGTGACCGACCTGCCCGAACAGGGTACAGGCGCGTTTCTCTCTCTCTCTCTCTCTCTCTCTCTCTCTCTCGCTCTCATTGACTATACGGCTCGTCGACCAGACTTCTCCGCAGTGCGCTATACAATCCGTGACAATTTAATTGACCGACACGATTCTTCTCTACCATGAAAATATGCAAAATTCTTGACAAGCTTTTACTTCGTTGAAAAAAAACATCAGATCTCTTTGCATGGGTAAAATTTAATACGTAATAAAAAAAAATGTAATGGAAATTTTTTAACATTAATTAAAAAATCGGTAGAAAAATAAATTATCGTAACTTTTTAGGGATTTAACGGTTTGTGGATTTCTTACCAGCCTCGATCGGGAATCCATTTTTTTTTTCATTTTGATTCAAAATTATACACATAAAAATTTTTGAGAAAAAAAAAAATCGTTTTTTTTTTTTAATGATTAAGACGAATTGTACATCTTTGCCCATTGAGAATCGAAAAAAAAAATCATGTTAATATATTCGTGAAAATTTATTACGTTGATGAATTCTCGGGAGGTGGCAATTAAGCCAATTTTTCGATGATTTGACATCTAATTGTAATTTTTTGTAAACCCTCGATCGAGGATCCGGCTAGATACGTCCTCACTAGATCAGTTTGCTCAAAGTAAAAGTTAATATTTAATTATTGAATCTCGCGATATCGCTCAAACTTATTTATCTTCTCAAATTACCGAAAAAAAAGTATTATCGATTATCGACTCGTCAAAACTGATTCACTTTTACTTGACCTCAAATGACCGCCTTACAAGTTCTGCCCGTACAATCAACATATTAAAACAATTTTTTTTCCATGGACGTTGCAAAATTTCTACAAAAGTAAAATTCTCACAATTTTCGTTTATCAATTCTGCAGCCCGAATACGATTTTCACCGAGAAAAATAAACGGAAATTTTTAAAAATCATAAAAAAAAATTGTTACTTTCTTTTTACCGACTGTCGGTATTTCAAATTATCCCAAAATACACACAAAAAAGCGTTCAATTAAATCTTTCTATGACAAATAATGCTACTTGTGTAATATCCTTTATTATCTCTTTGCTAATTCAATGAAATACTTTTATACACGTAGAGCCCCACGATGCGACGCCTATGGGATAAAATGGCGGCTGTATGTGTACGGATTTGCGACCGGTATATCGGTATAACCAAGTATAACGTACATGGGACTGGAACGGCCCGAGAGTGCTATATCGAGAGAGTCGACAACCGTAGGTTCTCCTCGTCTCTCTCTCTCTCTCTCCTCTCTCTCTCTCTCTCTCTCTCTCTCTTGACAATCTGTCTCGCTCAGCTTCGTCCTATCTGCCCCTCGCCACGAGGTCTCGCCGCCTCGTTTGCCGATTCTCTCGCTCTCTCGGTCATCTATCGCACGCCATCTTTCGTTCCAGAGCCTCAAGAGGTTCAATTACGTCTCATCGAGGTTTCCAAGCGCAGATCGAATTGTAACCGTTATAGGGAGTGTCGGAAGAGTACGAGTTTTTTTTTTCCAAGAAGGGGGCAAAAAATGCGATCAGAAGCACAAAATAGTGCAAATAAAGGGCTCAATTTCTACAACTATGTATCTTTAAAACTCGTCCGATTCTAACCCCTTTCTATTTTACAGTGCAACCAACATATGTATATGTTCATACGCACATAAATATTACCCGCTACTACTCCCTCACGCCTCGGCCGTTCACTCGTTGTTCTCCTTTTCCCTCGCCATTCGTCGTTGTCTCGTTCCTTCTCTCTCCTTCCCTCTTTAAAACTTGCTTCTCCGACTATCCGTCTTTTTCCCACCCATCTTGTCTTCTCTTTATCCTTTACAGCTCGTCGATTTTTCTCGCCATCTCGCACTCACGGAGTTTTCTCCATCGGCTTGTGCGTCGTCGTTTCGCAGGTAGAGTCGACGTAGCATGCATATATATATATGTATATATATGCATACGTGAATCGGTGAATGTACGGACGGCTTCTTGGGTCGCCTCTATCTCTCTCTCTCTCTCTCTCTCCCTTTTCTTTCGCTCTTACCCCAAGTCTCTTTCTCTGTCCCACAGAGAGCGCTCACCCAAGACACCGCACAAACGAGTGAGAAAGAGGGAGAGAGAGCGGGCGCTCAGTTCGAGTCTCTTGCACGAAACGTTTTCTTCTTCAGTGCTACGGCGACGGCGTGCGCGTCATACGCGGTATACCGTCGAAGAGAATGCATTTCACTCGTTCGTAAGAAATAAACGTTGTTACCCGTCAAGAAATAAATAAAATATTATGTATATGACGAGATATGTTAAGTACGTGATTAAAAATGAAATAAACATGATTTTGGATTGTCCATTCGTCGCTTGCAACTGCTCAGGGAACCTGATTTTGTGCATTGCAATGTAAAAGTGGCAGGAGGAGAAGAACAAGAGGAGAAAATGAGAGGACGTGGTTGAAGGGGCTGGTGCGCATGCACCGAAACAAGTTGCTTCCTCACAGTCGATGAGTACGAGTGTTCGTCAAATATTCTTTATCTCAATGATATACACAATTTAACGACGAATATATCGACATGACTGTCGAGTACGGGAATGTGATGACGATAACGTGGACAATTATTATACATGATAAGCGTAGAGGATAAAGAATAAAGAAAAAGTAATCAGACTCAAAAGTGATGAAATCCTGACGATCGAGGCTCCCCATGGCGGATTAGTACACTGTATAAAATGTGCACTATAGGTTGCATACCTATTTATACGAGTAACTGTCGAATATTTACTTAAATACCTCGAGCTTTTCAAAGACGACACTGCGAAATAAAAGCCTTGGGAAGCCTTTCGGGGGCTCGTTTTACCCCCCTCTCTAATCTCTCCCCCATACTTACCGATACTTAATCATATGGACTGATAGCTCATACTGTCTTCAGTCGATTTTTAATGGCTCACAACTTGTGCGAGATTTTCAATGCTGTTGAAAAGAATATTTCACTCGAGAGACGTGTAAACAAAGAATGTAAAGAGAGCCAAAGTGGACACAAACTACTGAGGTAAAACGATTACGTGTGTCCGAGAGAGAATCGAAACGCTCTTGTGATCGCGTGGCAAAGTGGACGCATTATTTTTAGACGTCTTGCATATATATATACATTCGACATCGGGCCATCGCATCAGCAACCACCGAGACTTTAGTGGACTATTGCAGCGTGACTATCGAGGAGTGCAATCAAAATTCTGATAATTTTGACAAAATTATTATTATCATTGTTCCAGAATTTCGTATTTCGTAAAGTTTTGCGTTTTTACGAATGGCAGCACTTGCGAGCTCTTTTAAATATCAGATGTGCCGCCTCCCCCCCAGTGGTTCTTCTTTTTATTCACGGATTTCGGTAAAATAAAAGAAATACTCTGTGGAAATTTACTGATCAAATGCGTTTTTTTTTTTTTCAATAAATAATAAAGTAGAGAGTCGGTGAAGTGATGAGTTATTTTTTTATACAAGTGGCAGTTCTTTTTTCGATCGATGTGAACTTTCGGTGATAAACGCGTCGTGTGTCGAATGCTCCGAGGTGGGATTTTGTGGAAGGATCGATATATATATATAATACGAAAAGAGGACGAGAAATATTTCGAAGCTGATTCATCACGTAGGTATCTTTCCTTTTTTTTTGGTTATGTCTCACTGCCCAATACTCTTTGCTTCAATTTATACCCGTAAGGCTTGTCATATTAAAAAAATATTATACAGTCGTCTTATATAATTCGATTTTTTTAAAGGCTTATTCGTATTATTATATTTATTCAGCGAAATAATTCAAATGTTACAAACTACGATTTCGATCAAATGAAAAACTTTTCTACTGTCAAACTATAGTCAAAACGGCATAATAATACAAATCAATAAAACTATGCATTCTATGATAGTAAATAAATTAAAAAAAATACCTAAATATTGAAATAAAACGTACAAGTGGCGATTATTTACTGAAGTCAAATAAATTTTTATAAAACTAAAAATTCCATTTGATTCCCTCTTTGATGGAACATTACATATCGATCGAGGTCAATGAACCAGAATGAAATTCGATACTCTGTATAGTTACTCGTATTTTTTTTTGTCCCATTTCCACAGTTATTTTTTTTTCATCGCGAGGGGTCGCTATATATTATTTCAAGAAACGTACACATTCTCAATTATTTGTTTTTTTTTTATAAGCAATAAAAGTAAAGATGTTTGTTCATGCCTAACTTCCGTGCGCTGATGAAATATAAAGCTCCGCGATAATTCGTTTCGTTTTTAATCTATTAATGAAATCGATATCTCTTTCGTTGTTGTTCAATGTGTGTTGTTATTTTTTATTTTATTTTTTCGATGAATTGGACACGAGCGAGAGCCAACATTATTACGAATTTGCTACGCGACACGCGAGCAAATATAATTGCTTTATAAATTGTCGAAAGAGGGAGCCAGTAGGGGGCGAAAAAGAGAGAGAGAGAGAGAGAGAAGCGTTTCGTTCGATTCGACATACAACACGCTGCTGTAGTAAAATCGTGTATTACAAGGAGCTTTGTCGACTCTGCCTCGCGATAGTTGCGGGTACAGCTAAGGAAAAAAATCGATCGTTACGTTTAATGTGACTCGACGTTGTCACCGTCGTCGCCATGGAAGAACTTTTGCTACCAACATATATAAATATATATGTATGCAAAATTATTTAACCACGTGAATAATTGAAGAATTTTGAAGAATTTTGAAGAATTTTGAAGAATTTGCTATATAGGTGAATATTCAAATCTCGCGAGACAAAGAGAAGGTCTTGAAGGGTGAACAATTTCAAAAATGCGCAAACGGAGAGGGTCTGATATTCTTTTATTTATCGACAGACGACACCGAATAATGCCAAAAAAGAGGATCAGAAAATTCACTACAATAATATTATTATTATTCCATTTAATTTTTATTTAATTACAAAATGATGGTGGTCCGAAAAAAACTAAAAGTTAAAAAAAAAAAGGACAAACAGAATCACATGACGTTCATTGAACTTTTCGTGTTTATTTGTTGACACATTTTCTCAATGTCAATAAGAATTTTTACAGTTATTGTAGGGACAATTTTTTTTTAACAGACGAGAATTTTTTTCACGAGGCACAACAAGCGCTATATACATATAAGCGTTGGTGCGGCTATCTCGTTGTATATATAATGCTCGTGTACTTATACACAAACGTAAATTGGTTAACCGATGACTCATGTGTGCTTGAACTTTGTCTGCATATGCGAGAGAACAGATGCACGAATAAAGAACTTGACTTATAGTTCAACGACAATTTTAAACAATTAACTCTCGTCCGTCAGTAGATTTGATAGTTTAAGGGATTTTTTTTTTTGTAAATTTTTACTCGAATGCGAAATTATTAAAAAGATTTTTTGTATTGTTTGAAAAAATTGACTGACAACGGTACAAAAATGATTTCCATAATAATCATCGCTTGTATAAGGTTACAAATATTTTTCTCGCAAACAAAATCATTCGTTGCCCAATCTGATATATACGAGTCTATCTCGTATTCGTTTTCATTCTTCGTCACGTTTCTTAATTTTTATTTTTTATCGATGAAGATAAAGAATTAATTATTAAAACATGAAATATTTTCGTCATTGGCTCATTCTTATCGTAATCAAAAAGATCACAGTCAATAATTCGTAACTGCGAAATAAACTTTTGCAGCGACGTAAATTTTCAATCAATTCTCAATCAATCTCGACGTGGCTTCTTCGACTCATGCGATAAGTAAATTAAAATTTAAAAAAATATAAAAAACAACAACAACGTACAACTTAGATAATGAGAGTTGTGGAGGTGCGTTGATCGTGCTGATCGATGCAACAAGGTTCGTTCTACTTGTGAGAAATCGTGTAGATAGTATATGAAAGGTCAATCGGTAATGGTGCAACGAGTATAAAGTACACGTACATATTCTGATACATTTCAATCGTTGAATTATATAATCGACCAATTTTACATTATAAGAAATTATAGGCTAATTATTTACCCGTGCTGGGAAAAAAAGTGCATCAAAGTTAAATATTGACTGTCTCGACATACGACGATAAATTTTTCGCCCTTTCCTTGTGCCCTCGTGCGAATGCGTTGCAGCAGTGGAGCCCAAGTTGGTTGCCGACGCAATCCCAGGGGAGGTTACCAGCAAATGGTAAAACAGTCAAACGTCAGAAAGTGATTGAGGAAAGAGGAAAAAGTCGTAAAAATTGAAAACGGTGTGTACGTTAGAATTGAAAATAAGTATATAAATGCAAAAATAAAAGTTACGCTATAAAAGAGAAATAAAACATTTCCTCGGCTCGCCATCTTCCGAGTTCAGATAAAAATTATCTTATTCGGATAAAATAATAAATAATAAAAATCCGAGATACCTATATTGGGTATTTGTTTAAGAACTAAATGGATGTCATTGAGAAGGAAAAAGAACAATAGTGCTCCTTAATGTATTGATTTATTAATCTTTAGACCAATGAGAAATCCAAAATACAATCGTTTTTCCATTCACTCACGATGGACAAGTACGTGGATTATTTTTTATTCGCTACCGAGACTAAGTCGTTCGATGGTCGTTTCGATCCAGTCCTTGTAGGGGAAAACGCGTGTGAAGGCATCCGGTTGTCCAACAGCGCATGGGATGACGAACGAGGCAATACCAACTTGAACACCGTCGTGCACCAGAGGACCGCCCGAATCACCCTGTGAAAATTGATACATTTTTTGTTTTGCTTATTTTTTTTTTGCAATTCCACGCGTTACACTAAACAAAAAAACAATTCACTATAAAAAAAAGTTTGAATATTATCGTCAACATTGAATGATTTTTTTCATCCATGCTGAAATAGTATTGAATGAATAATTACGAAACAAATGCCCTCGTTGATTTTGTTGTACGTGCAGATGTGGGTGAAATCAACTATGTCCGGGTATGTCTTCTTACACACTTCAACGGTCACAATCCCGAGTTCAATTTCTTGAAGATTGTTCGGCACTGGTCCGTTCTCCTAATTACCGAAATAAAAAAAAATGATTTTCACGTCAATGCAGAAATAAATTAAAAAATTAACAACTTTCCCCGTGCAGAAAGTAGAATAACATTTAAAAATGATTTACCCTCAACCGTCCCCAACCGGCGAACAAAGCGGGAATGCTGTAATCGATATATTTGTCTTCGGCAAGCCGGATCGGTTTGACAAATTTATTGAAAGCAATTTTGCCAGCAACGCGAATCAACGCAACGTCATAGTATTCGAACGTTTCGTATTTCTCGTGAATGACGAATAATTCCGGTGAATAACTGTGGCCTCCAGCGTCAAGATAATTGGTGCCAGCCAAGATGGTCAAGCTTTCAATTTTACGTCTGTATAAAAATAATTAAAAAAAAAAACTGTATTCCCATAATCAGCTTGGGAGATGGAAATTTTTTAAAATTTCATGAACCAAAATGAGTTGGAAAGTTTTGAGCGAAGAATTGCCAATAATAAGTGTAGCTGTAAATTTAATCGGGAAGTAAATCAACATGATACTTTTTCATCATATCCATATGATATATGATAATGTTCAACTGCCGGATCCCTGTACAGGAATGCCAAACTCTGCCGAAAGAGCCAATTCTATCAGCGAAGTTTTACCGTAATTTTTTTGCGCCCTCGTGCGAATGCGATACAGTAATAATGGCATCCAAGCCAGCTGTGAAAGGAATTCCGGAAGGATTTACAACATTTTTTTATTATCGTAACAAAATTGTTAAAACAGTAAACTGTAAGAAGGTGATTGAGGAGAAACGAGGCTCGGAAGCCTCGGGAAAATCCAAAATTTTATACGTTGGAATAACGATAATAAAAAATAAATCAAAATAACCTTCAAGACTGTGACCGGCAGCAGACAATATCCAGCGCTCGTTCAGGATAAAAATAGCAATTAAGGATAATAAAAAAAAATAAAAACAAAAAAATACCCTCGAGTCAGTGACCGGCAGTCAGTATCCAGCGCTCGTTCAGGATAAAAATTGGAATTCAGGATAAAAAAGCAATTAAAAAAAATAAACGAATACCCATGAAGACAATTAAGGATAAAAATGGCAATTAAGGATAAAAAAAAAAATTAAATTAAAAAAAAAATACCAGTCAGTATCCAGTGCTCGTTCAGGATAAAAATAGGAATTCAGGATAAAAAACAATTTAAAAAAATAAACAAATGCCCATGAAGACAGTGGCTGGCAGTCAATATCCAGCGCTCGTTCAGGATAAAAATAGCAATTAAGGATAATTAAAAAAAATTAAATTAAAAAAAAAATACCCTCAAGTCAGTGACCAGCAGTCAGGATCCAGCGCTCGATCAGGATAAAAATAGCAATTAAGGATAATAAAAAAAAATAAATAAAAAAAAATACCCTCAAGTCAGTGACCAGCAGTCAGTATCCAGCGCTCGTTCAGGATAAAAATAGGAATTCAGGATAAAAAACAATTGAAAAAAACAAACAAATAAACAAATATCCATGAAGACAGTGGCCGGCAGTCAATATCCGGCGCTCGTTCAGGATAAAAATAGCAATTAAGGGTAATAAAAAAAAATTAAATAAAAAAAAAAAAATACCCTCAAGTCAGTGACCAGCAGTCAGTATCCAGCGCTCGTTCAGGATAAAGCTTGGAATTCAGGATAAAAAACAATAAAAAAAAATAAACAAATACCCATGAAGGCAGTGGCCGGCAGTCAATATCCAGCGCTCGTTCAGGATTGAACCACTGCATGAGTGACCACGAGCCGTTTGCAAAGAAACTTGATAAGGATACTTGTGATTAGGAGCCTCGTTACCACCAACGATACGTGGAGCACCTTAATTTACCAAAAATTGCACCTGATTATGTTCGATTCCACTTTAATTTTTATATTGTCAACAAAAAAAAAGACTAAATTATTTTTATTGAATTAGTGCAAGTTTTGTTTAAAATTATTTTATAATTGAATTACCGTCAGCGATTAATGATCTTTCATCTCTTACCTTGTGCAATGGCTCCGAAGGAGGCAAGAATTAGAATACTAGCAAAAAGATACATGGTTGAACTGTTCGGGATTCACTGTAAAATCTTAAAAAATCTTAAAAAAATTTGGCTTTATATATTCGATTTAGATAATAATCAACTCATTTTATCTCTACGCGATATTTAAGACGATATACGCGAGCCAATAATGATTTTTATATTGATTTTTATATTGTCAACAAAAAAAAAGACTAAATTATTTTTATTGAATTAGTGCAAGTTTTGTTTAAAATTATTTTATAATTGAATTACCGTCAGCGATTAATGATCTTTCATCTCTTACCGTGTGCAATGGCTCCGAAGGAGGCAAGAATTAGAATACTAGCAAAAAGATACATTGTTGAACTGTTCGGGATTCACTGTAAAATCTTAAAAAATCTTAAAAAAATTTGGCTTTATATATTCGATTTAGATAATAATCAACTCATTTTATCTCTACGCGATATTTAAGACGATATACGCGAGCCAATAATGATTTTTATATTGATTTTTATATTGTCAACAAAAAAAAAGACTAAATTATTTTTATTGAATTAGTGCAAGTTTTGTTTAAAATTATTTTATAATTGAATTACCGTCAGCGATTAATGATCTTTCATCACTTACCTTGTGCAATGGCTCCGAAGGAGGCAAGAATTAGAATACTAGCAAAAAGATACATTGTTGAACTGTTCGGGATTCACTGTAAAATCTTAAAAAATCTTAAAAAAATTTGGCTTTATATATTCGATTTAGATAATAATCAACTCATTTTATCTCTACGCGATATTTAAGACGATATACGCGAGCCAATAATGATTTTTATATTGATTTTTATATTGTCAACAAAAAAAAAGACTAAATTATTTTTATTGAATTAGTGCAAGTTTTGTTTAAAATTATTTTATAATTGAATTACCGTCAGCGATTAATGATCTTTCATCACTTACCTTGTGCAATGGCTCCGAAGGAGGCAAGAATTAGAATACTAGCAAAAAGATACATTGTTGAACTGTTCGGGATTCACTGTAAAATCTTAAAAAATCTTAAAAAAATTTGGCTTTATATATTCGATTTAGGTAATAATCAACTCATTTTATCTCTACGTGATATTTAAGACGATATACGCGAGCCAATAATATATAAGCAATAATTTACTTTTGAAATTAGTGTTTTCTGCTTTTTCCAAATAATTAAATAATCTGATATGGATCTTTTATTGCGCAGATAGTGCCAACAATCATGGCATTATCATGTATCTACTTCGATTCTCCTGGATTGTGCGATTGATAAAAAAAAAAAAAAGCTTATCTTTTGATAATAATTCTAATCAAGTGATATGAAAAAAAAAATATTATGAAATGGGTTTTCCCGAAATCATACAACCGACTGTTAACGTGGATTGATGTTCGTCTTGATTTGTCGCACTGGAAATTCAAATTACTTCGTTTACTTCAGTTAACAAATGTCATGGTGTCCATTTCACGTGTAATGCTAGATAAGGAAGCCATTATTGGTGCCCGATTTTATTAATTTAATGGCTTTTAAATTGAAAACTTTCGTCGTCAATGAAAACCAGCTGGAAATAATTCGTTCTTTAAACAAAAAAATTGTCTATATATATGCACTCCCCTATTTTTTATTATTTTTATTTTGAAATAAAAAGACTTTATCGATCTTTTTTTTAAACAACGAAACGACAAGAAATACATATTAGACGTAATTAAAAATCAAT
This sequence comes from Dyspetes luteomarginatus, assembly GCA_963669185.1. NCBI lineage: Eukaryota > Metazoa > Arthropoda > Insecta > Hymenoptera > Ichneumonidae > Dyspetes > Dyspetes luteomarginatus. The sequence continues at coordinate 2,649,428 of OY769911.1, forward strand.
CACATTGGAAATTTTTGAAATGAGACAACAAACCATCGTCTTATAAGTCGATTGAAATCCTTCCATTTCATCTTTTCCAACGACCCCGCAGTTTTGTTTACTCAATTACGTTCAAGTTCACATTGTCTACTTTTACTCAATTACGTTCAAGTTCACATTGTCTATTTTTTAAATTAAAATAATATAATAAGTATTTTGTTAATTACAATATTTTTGAAATTTAGTTGTCAGTATTCTGGTTATAAAAAGTTCAACGAACCACCAAATCGTTTTTCTGCCTAACACAGAATGTATCTTCGCGGATAATATATGGCATTCCTCTGTTGTGGTGGGCACGCCACTATCAGTCTTTTCTTTCTTGTTGCTTCGTACGACATTATAGATAGTGACTCATGACCTCGGACCTCGTTGTGAAAATCTTCGACTGGTTTCCTGGCTCAATCTCGAGAATGTAAATAAAATCATAAATAATCTCATAGCCTTTTTTTTTCTCATCGACCAATGCAAGCTTGTCTCGTGAGTTTTATTTTTTCCTCTGCTAATTTCATTGCAAATTATTCATCCAATTGAAAAAACACACTGGCTAATATTGAGCTCTGTCAAAATATGAGCGATTTAAATCTCGTTGGATTTTCTTTGACGAGCGAATGAGGTGTGAAACACTTGGAAAAATAAATTCTCGATTACTTGTTGAGAATTTTGGCAAACATCCGATCAGTTTCGCTCCTCGAACGAGCTAATGTGATAAATACTATTTTAAAAATTATGTTCCATTCGACAAAATATAAAATAATAATAAAATTAATAAAATACATATATTTTTTATTATATATAAGAGATTAATAATTATTGATATTAATAGTATTCATATCTATAATATTTAGTTATGATTATTATCGTGCATATTTTTTACAAGTCATAATTATTTTGTTAAAAAAATGATTCATGTTTTTATTTACTCGAATACCGATTTAGATGAATCATCTGGATCTGGTATTACGGGGAGAAAGAGAGAGAGAGAGAGAGAGAAAGGCTCGATCTGAAAACTTCACTATGCACATGTATACTATACTATGCCCCTATATATGCATATTCTCATATGAATGACGAGATAAATAAGAAACGTGGCGTAATTAACAAGGTATCATGGTAAACTGAGATTCGTGGGTGTGTCTTGGGACGATAAAATTTTTGCATCGGTCAGTATAATAATACACCGATTCCAAATGGCTAAACGCTGCATTGGCAAAATTCCCCACACTGTTATATCATCGCAATAATATGCAGCACATACAATACAGTCGGGATTATGTAGTAAATTTGCCGACTCGCAGAATATTAGAATTGGGACAATATGTAGTCGACAATTTTATGCGATCGTTCGTATAAGAAAAAAAAAACATACGAAAATTTATCATAAAATAATTAATTGATATAATAATTTTGAATGAATGCAAACGAAAGAAAATAATTGAATTATTATTCATAATTCGAAATAATTATAATGAATAATTATATATGCAAATTATTTATGCATAGATTCACCTTGATTTAGAATAATTATTTTGTTGTTCACCTAACTTGCGAAACTTGATACGTATATAACTCGAGGAATGGTACATGCAAAAAATCGTACATATCGGGCATTCTAAAGCAAAACGTTTTTTTTTTCACCAGTCAATTAAAATTCGATGCAAACTTAATTCGAATTAAAGTAACTAAAACTTACGTGATTTAAATGGAAAACTTTAGCCACATTTTCAGTCGCCCAATTGTCAAATTTTATGTATTTCTATTTCTAATTAAATGAAGTGTAAATTCCAATGAAAAGTGATTTTTGTTGACCCAACATTTATTTTCATGTAAAACATTCGCTTTTTTTTGGGGCTCAGTCTGATTTAGCATGAAATTGCCCGTGCATTAATTATGCGGAATTGTAATGTACACTCGTTGTGTATCTTTCCAGTCAGGTATGGAATTGCATATATATATATATATATATGGCCCCTCCGTGATGCATTTCCAGCCTCTCGAGAGTCAGCTCGAGGATCGCGGAGAATAATACTGTACATTAGTATATTTGTCGGATCGACCGAGAGAACGTACAGACTTTATGTGTCTCTCTGTGTCATATTATGTATAGTTATTTATTGACAAGACTCGTTTGGTGCGTGTCGACGACGAGGAGGAGAGTTATCGTCGTTCTGTTAATCGACCCTAAGCAAGCAGAGAGTCTTCTCTGCCCTCTACTCGCTACTTTAACGTATGAGAAAGAGAGAGAGAGAGAGAGAGAATGTCGCGTTGAAATAATACACTCGTCGAATCTCGTCAGATCGTCTGGATGGCTTGTTCACTCTATAGTGTTTGTGCGACAAAATTCACGTCTTTCGTTTGCTCAACAATTTATAATTTTTTTTTTTCCTCAGCGTGAAAAGCAACGGAAAACTCAGGAGAATTATGAGTACTGAATAAAAAAAAATGACTGCTGGAAAAAACTAAAATTTGCCGATAAAATTTTCATTTAATTCAAAATTAATTTGAAATAATGTTTGTTTTTTTTTAAACCGGAAGTAGTGCGATATCTGAATGGAATAATCAAATAATAGTAAAATGGTTTAGGAATAATAATCGAATAGATGGAATACTTTTTAATCCAGTGCCAGGAAAAACGTAGTGAATTATATTTGTGCGAACTTAAATAATATATACATATATATATCGACGATGATGTCGTTCTTCCGTGATGCAGTTCTCCATTTTACCCGGAACGTCGGTGAGCGACATTTTTTCATAACACAGCCCTTGATACGAGTGCAATTGTTGCATATTATAACAAACTCCGAATATAATATCGTGCCCGCATGATGGCCCTCTATATGTGAAATTTAGAACCCTCACGCTCACTGAGAAAATGCAGACTCTCGTTGTATAGGCAAGCAAATACTGGGTCATATTTTTTCATTTTTTTCCTCGGAGATTATAAAACAAAAAAAAACCCTCACAATGAGTAGCAATGAAGATTGATATACCTGAGGGTCATTAAGGTCGCTGATTTAGAATTACAAGTTAAAAAGCTAAAATTCAAAATGGTGGACATGGTCAACGATAAATCAATGAATTGACCGGATATCGATGAAAATTTTTATCCCAGGATTTTCAAGGTCACTCTGCTATGGGACTTAAAGTGAATTCGAAATTCAAAATGGCGATGTCAAAGTATGGCGAACGAAGGAAATCAAATGGTGACTCAATTGACACAAGAACCGGTCTTTAAGGGTTTTCATGCTCGCCACTCGCGAATGTAATGTAAAAATTGTAGAAGTCGAAAAAAAACAAAATGGCCGTCCCATTGTCTCTGTAGTATTCCCGATTATGATAAAATAAATACTGGGCTATCCCATTTATCTCTCATTCTCTCATTCTCTCATTCTCTCATTCTCTCATTCTCTCGTTCTCTCATTCTCTCATTCTCTCATTCTCTCATACGTAAACAACCTAATTAAATCGAAACAAACAAAAAAATTGTTCCAGGAAGCGATCGTGCGGTTTACAAAATGGCGTCATCGAGCCCCATCCAGGACGAGGACCTAATAGATCTGGAGGAGGACGGTGGTGCCGTCGCGTGCGCGTCACGATTGACAAACTTACCCGAGGAGGCATCGGCCGAAGAGCTCGAACATTTACTCGACGTATGTCCACCCCAGCTGGAACAAAAATTGTCCCTAACGAGGCGTCAAGAGATGACCTTCAAAAAATCCGATAATGATGATATTCTCGTGACCTTGGGGCACGATCAGGTCGTTCCGAGACGCAAAAGAATCGACGTCGTTTCGTCCGAGACGATAAAACGAGTTCGCGATATAACGAAAAATCTTGAGCCAGTTATACAAATTTGCACGAATAATTCTTCGTCAAATGATGTGGAAACAGAAAATGGCGACCAAGTCGATGCTGGGATCAATTCGAGGGATTCAAATTCTCATGAATTTACGAGTGAGAATCGAGAGGACGTAACTTACGAGACTCAAGCGATTAATAGTGCATTTGACTTTTTGACCGACCTTGACGACAATGACGGTTATGAGGATCAACCGCCTGATAAAAAAAGACGAAGAACAAGCGATTGTTACTCGAACGAGCCGCCATCTTGTTACCCCCTCGAGCCAACTTGCCTTATCGAGGATAAATCGACGACCTTTCGTGACATTGATCGTGCCAATCGCGATATCGAAGCTACAGACAAAACTTCCGTTATTCAAAGTGACAAAGACGCGTCTCCCGACGATAATCATGAAAATTTTGGATTTGAAGTTTCACCCATTGCAAAAAAATCTCAAGATATCGATGAAAAATCTAATTTTTCGAATGGGAATGGAAAAAAATTTACGAGATTGTGGAACGAAGAGACGAGCCCATCTGTCGATAAGGGATGTAAAGTCGAGGGGAGAGGGATGAGAAAATCCTGGAGTGAGGGTGAAAACCGAGGACTCGTTTTTAACGATGACAAAAATTCGGAAAGATCGGCGAGTATCGAGATCGATTGTTTTTCCGAGCCTTCGACGTCCAATGGCATCACAATGCTTCTTCGAAGATCTTCGAGAAATATTGTCAGGTGAGATGAGAATTTTTTTATTATCAATGATTTTTTTAACGAAGAACAAAATAAGGACTAAAAACTGAAAATTTTAAATAGCGTGAAACAAACACAGACAAACTTAAAAAAATTCACTTAGTTATCGTCAACATTTATTGTGACTGCGAAAAGTAATTGAAAGTCGATGAAATTACTTAACGAAACATTGCAAATCGACCATCTGACTTAAAATAAAAAAAAAAAAAATCCTAGTCTAATGAATCATGTCGAATTTTCATGGCTGAACGATTACGAAGAAAATGAGCACAGAGTGCAATCGCAATTCTATCGAGAAGCAAAGTTACAAGCATTGTAGTAAATAAACTTTTTATAGCTAAAGTTTATTTTTTTTGTCATAAATTTATTTTTTTTGTTGACAAAATTGTCATAAAAAGTCTAATTCGGTGATCCTCCTGGTGTTCCCCCAACCCAACATGTCATAGGTCCTGGTGGACCCACAGTGGATTTCATTTTTTTCCAAAATCGCTCAACTTCACATGGTTCGAAAAATTCAATTTTTATAACCATGTCGAACCGGTATATGTTTTTTTTTAGTAGTCTCAAGTGTCTTGTCGAAGAATTCAACGTTCATTTTTAGTTTTCTATAAAATAAAAAAGAAGAGAATTTTTTTCTGTCTGCCAGATCATGCGTGACAGCTTAATGTGTACCAAAAAAAAGTTTAATGTGCTAGGGTTAACAACTAGGGGGTGCACAAAGGAACATTGCCTTTGATATAAGAATAAATAAATAAGTAAAATAAGAGAGTAAGACAAGTAAACAAATCATTAAAAATAACTCGTATAAGTATATGACACATGGAATAAATATATATTCCCTTTTCACGAAACTACTAGTTGCTTGACAGCCTAATGTGTACCAAAAAAAAGTTTAATGTGCTAGGGTTGACAACTAGGGGGTGCACAAAGGAACATTGCCTTTGATATAAGAATAAATAAATAAGTAAAATAAGACAAGTAAACAAATCATTAAAAATAACTCGTATAAGTATATGACACATGCAATAAATATATATTCCCTTTTGACGAAACTACCAGTTGCGTGACAGCCTAATGTGTACCAAAAATAAGTTTAATGTGCTAGGGTTAACAACTAGGGAGTGCACAAAGGAACATTGCCTTTGATATAAGAATAAATAAATAAGTAAAATAAGTGAGTAAGACAAGTAAACAAATCATTAAAAATAACTCGTATAAGTATATGACACATGGAATAAATATATATTCCCTTTTGACGAAACTACTAGTTGCTTGACAGCCTAATGTGTACCAAAAAAAAGTTTAATGTGCTAGGGTTAACAACTAGGGGGTGCACAAAGGAACATTGCCTTTGATATAAGAATAAATAAATAAGTAAAATAAGACAAGTAAACAAATCATTAAAAATAACTCGTATAAGTATTCCCTTCCCTTTTCACGAAACTACTAGTTGAAATAATTATTTTTTTATGGCTCTTAATAGTAACTTTTTCTGCATTTTTTTAAAATAATTATGTTAAAATAGAATTTTGAATATGTTTTCATTCGCATGTTGCCCATATCTCGATACACCTTGCATATAATATATCCTATATTACTATATTGTTAGTGTAGTTAAATCGCAAATTCTGCTCTAAAGGGGAGGGTGAATATAAAGATATGGAGAATCCGTGCAAGACCTCACTCGGGGGCTTCGCCCCAATTATAAGAATCATGAACGCAGAACAATGTCGGCTTAAGAGGTCGAAAGAAAGACCGAGGAAGGGCTCCATTCGTGTTATATACATGTATACATTATTGAGTGTCTAAAACCATAAGAATATACGCCCTTACGACATTAAAAACACCATTATATATATATATCGGGTAAAGGCACCAGCAGTCGGACAAAACGTGTTAAATTATATCTATATATTACGCGAAAAGAAAGAAGTGGCCGACTACAGGTCCCTTTACTATATATATATATATATGTATGCACATGCAGCTGTTTTGTTCGAACTAACTCCCCCACGATCATAGCGTGAAGAGAAGAGAATTTTTCCAACACGTGGTCAGTGTTGTAAAACGGCATTAGCACGAGTCTGGGGGGGTGCGCATGCGCAACCGGAAGTTGTACAGCGTATATTCGAATGGGGGGGTCGGAGAAGCGAGCAAGCGTGGCAAACTCATCCGGACCTTGTACGACGCCGCGGCCCCACATAGAGTTGGCACGTGTTACAAGAAATCGTTCTTATATTGTTAAATTTCTCATTATATTCCGTCTATATGCATATTTATTGTACAAAACTCTCTCCCCTACACTGACGCTGCATTTATGTAAAATAAAAAATAAAGAAACGGATGTGAGAGATATGAAATAGGTACGAGATGAGAGGTAATCGCTAATTACCTCTCACGAATTTCACACAGCGCCCTCTATTAAAGTAGCCTTTGAATATAAGGCAAAAAATGAAGAAAAAAATAATTCACAATTTTTATTATTTTTTTTTTACAGAAGAGCCCCGGAATATTCGACCTCTTCCTCCGAGTGTTCCGAGGTCGATTGGTCCTGGGTCGAGGAATACGAGAATCCCCTGACTCACTTGCGACCCTCATCATCCCAAACAACGAGCAAACATAACCCTAAAATGTGCAACGTTCAGTATGAAAGTAAGAAAAACATAAGTGACACAATTGCAAACAATAACATCACGTGCGCGGGTGCGAGACCGTCGTCTGCCCCCTCCATAGTAAGCTCTGGTACAAAAGAGATCGCGAGCACGTCTCTCACTGCCGGTGCTGCCACTCGTGTCCCAAGCGGCAAAGATCGAAAGCTTGAGCTCGCCGGTTGCTCGCAAACTCACGACGCGAATGGCAGTGTTGCGATGTCCGTCGTCGGGACGGGCAAGTCTTTGGTGGCGGTTATAACGCCCCCTGTGGACGAGACAGTGCCAACGTCCTTAGCGCTGAACGGTTTTCACATCATCGACGATAATACGAATGATACACTAACCACGAGCTCTTTCAATGATATTTTAAATGAAAATTCGCGAATCCCCGATAATTTTGTTTCACGAACCGACGATCAAGTGACAACGAGATCGTCCGGGAGAAATAATCGCGCAAATGGAACGACAAATTCTTGGTTACGCGCTTCTATGCGACGTATACGACATTTGCGTATGCCAGACGCCGAGAGAAACGTTGATCGACGTTGCGCCATCGACTCTGCGACGAGTCCCTCAGCCTCAATTCTATCAGGACCAAATTCACTTCCGGATATAGCTCTCATTGCACCGGAAATACTCGCTGCCCATACCAATGGCGGCGCTGCTGTCGCTAATCCACTGAGACCCTCGAGTGCTCCTGTAGCCACGAGAGATCATAATGGCAATAATAATGGCAATAGTGGAATTGTAAATAATAGTGGCTCGGCTACACCGAGACGGGGCAGAAGACACGCGAGTCGAACGAGAGGCGGGCGGAGTCAGGAGAGAGCCAACAGAGTTTCTTCTAACAGTGCGCGTACGAGCAATAATAATAATAATAATAATAATAATAATGCGAGTGGTGAAAATACGGAGATTGGTGTACAAACGGGAATCACTGTAGCTACGAGCCCCCAACGCAGAAGCGCTGGCAGCTTGACGCCACAGCATCAAAATTCACCGGCTACGAATGGCGCTACGAGAAGGTAAACTATCTTTTTCTCTCTCTTATTTTCTTAACTCTAGAACGGCAATCTGGGAATTTTTCGTATTCAGGCGATCTCGAATTTTAAGCTTTCTTTTTGTTTAAATAATTTTTAAAAATTACATTGAATTTTGTGGATTCAAATCGTACAGTCTTGTCTATGGTACGTATAGCCGTCTTGTCAATACTCGGCGCACCCCCAAACGGCTACTACGTGTTTAGGTGTAATGCTACAGAATTTAATTTAAGTACTTGTTAAATTTTGAGTTCATTTTTTTTTGCATTCATCAGAATTTTTAGGAATTCATGGAAGATGAATTTATAGAATTTATAGGGGATGAAATGTACAGAATTCATGAGGTGTTTCATAGCGGAGAGAATTTATAGAGCTTTATGGCGTTATTTTTTGGAATCAAATCGTACAGTCTTGTCTATGGTACGTATTAGCCCTCATGTCAATACTCGGCGCACCCCCAAACGGCTACTACGTGTTTAGGTGTAATGCTACAGAATTTAATTTAAGTACTTGTTAAATTTTGAGTTCATTTTTTTTTGCATTCATCAGAATTTTTAGGAATTCATGGAAGATGAATTTATAGAATTTATAGGGGATGAAATGTACAGAATTCATGAGGTGTTTCATAGCGGAGAGAATTTATAGAGCTTTATGGCGTTATTTTTTGGAATCAAATTGTACAGTCTTGTCTATGGTACGTATAGCCGTCTTGTCAATACTCGGCGCACCCCCAAACGGCTACTACGTGTTTAGGTGTAATGCTACAGAATTTAATTTAAGTACTTGTTAAATTTTGAGTTCATTTTTTTTTGCATTCATCAGAATTTTTAGGAATTCATGGAAGATGAATTTATAGAATTTATAGGGGATGAAATGTACAGAATTCATGAGGTGTTTCATAGCGGAGAGAATTTATAGAGCTTTATGGCGTTATTTTTTGGAATCAAATTGTACAGTCTTGTCTATGGTACGTATAGCCGTCTTGTCAATACTCGGCGCACCCCCAAACGGCTACTACGTGTTTAGGTGTAATGCTACAGAATTTCATTTAAGTACTTGTTAAATTTTGAGTTCATTTTTTTTTGCATTCATCAGAATTTTTAGGAATTCATGGAAGATGAATTTATAGAATTTATAGGGGATGAAATGTACAGAATTCCTGAGGTGTTTCATAGCGGAGAGAATTTATAGAGCTTTATGGCGTTATTTTTTGGAATCAAATTGTACAGTCTTGTCTATGGTACGTATAGCCGTCTTGTCAATACTCGGCGCACCCCCAAACGGCTACTACGTGTTTAGGTGTAATGCTACAGAATTTAATTTAAGTATTTGTTAAATTTTGAGTTCATTTTTTTTTGCATTCATCAGAATTCTTAGGAATTCATGGAAGATGAAATTTATAGAGCTTTATGGCGTTATTTTTTGGATTCAAATTGTACAGTCTTGTCTATGGTACGTATAGCCGTCTTGTCAATACTCGGCGCACCCCCAAACGGCTACTACGTGTTTAGGTGCAGGGAACCCGGGTATCCGGGTATTGAGAAGAGGCAATCCTACAGAATTTAATTTAAGTATTTGTTAAATTTTGAGTTAATTTTTTTTCCATTCATCAGAGTTCTTAGGAATTCATGGAAGATGAATTTATAGAATTTATAGGGGATGAAATGTACAGAATTCATGAGGTGTTTCATAGCACAGAGAATTTATAGAATTTATAGAGCGTTATGGGGGATGAAGTTTATACGAATTTGTAAGATATAGAATTTATAGTAAGTATAGAATGTATGTCTAGGGTTAATCGTGTCTAATTGACTAAAAAATAAAATTCAAAATAAAATTATTTCAATTAATTATTCATTGGTGCAGATTAATTAGGTCAATTGCACCAATGAATAATTAGTTAAAATAATTTTATTTTATGAATTACGATCTTACCTGAAATATCGAAAAATTGATTACAGCGGTACGGCTGTTACGAAATTAATGAATTCATTTTTTTTACACGTTCTTGGCACTTGCACACGATCTTAGCCCGGGCAAAGTTTAAAAAAGATTAACCGTGCCATTGTCAAGATATGTCCAATTAATTAAAATAAAGCAAATTTGTACAACACGTATATATACATATATATATATATATATTTATATAGATATACTTGGCATGTTCACTCACTTGAATTTATCTTGATTTTTGGATGATAAATTTTTTTGCGAGATTTGAATGACGAAATACGAAAAAATACATTATTTTTGAGGAAAATCATGATGGATTTATTTTTATATCTCATAGTAGATTAACTAATGCAGGGAATGGAAATTGGAGAAGCCATGATCATGCCCTTTTGCTTGGGTCGATAATAATAATAACAATAATAATAAAAAGAACAAACTCGTAATTTTTTTTTTCGAATCCATTCAAATTTGAATGTTTGAATTTCGCCAAAAAGCGCTTCCCAATTAATTCGACAAGACAAGTCTCATTCATTGATTATAGTAGTTTCGAAAATGTAGGGAGACATCCGCATAATTGCTAGATGACTCGAATCCTCAGGTCCGGGTGAGGACTCTCAAACTATAATACACTATGCATATGACTATATATCGCTCGTTCACAAACAAATATATATTCCCTCTCGTTCTCTCTCTCTCTCTCTTTCTCGTTCTCTCTCTCTCTCTCTCTCTCTCTCTCTCTCTCTCTCTGTCTCTCTGTCTCTCTGTCTCTCTGTCTCTCTGTCTCTCTCTCTCTCTCTCTCTCTCTCTCTCTCTCTCTCTCTCTGTCCCCTTTTACGGCTATATACGTGCCGTTAATCGTGGCTGCTGTAGCTGCCGCTCGTCGGTTTTACCTCACGGCGACGTAGGCGGGCAATTCTTTTTTTCTCTCTCTTTCTCCTCGCCACGCGTTCTCCTCGCGACCAAGTCCCGCGAGAATCGCGATCCTCACGCGAGAAACGAACAAACGGGCTCTGCCAACTTTTCTTCTGTACACTGTATAGATATATATACACATGTGGAGCTGCTTCTACACTCTAATAATAAAAATAATAAAAATAATAATAATATCTGCGCGAGAAGAGTTTGAATGTTTCCTTGAAATTTCATTTACAAGTTATCAACCCACGTGATCTTTTTTTCAAAGCCTTTTCTTTTCTTTCTACGATTATTCTGCGAGATATTCAACGAAATGAATCTTATGCCAAGGATAAAATTATATCTACATGTCTATATACACAATGAAATTTATATATATTATTATTATTATATATTATTATTATTATCGTGTCTATCAATTGTGTAAGTGAAGAAAAAAGGAAGTTTCGGAGCACACAGAACAGAAATTCGTTTAATGTCTTGTCGCTCCACAGCGCGTGTTAAATCCACGCTTCGTTTGTCGGTAGATTTTTGCGCAAGCGCATCAAGTCACTAGCTATTCGACTCTTTGTGAATGTTTCACCCGGTATCGCTATATGATTGAGAAAGAACTGGCGAGCTCGAGAAACCGGCATTGGTTCAATTAAGTTTAGCTCTACAGGCTATTTCACGAGTGCTCGATAAATTGGCTGATGGGAAAATGCATGAGAAAGTTAGGAAAAAAATGGTAGATTTTAAGGGGAACCGTCTTAATTTCCATTTGAATTTTTGTTTTTTTTTTTTCATTAAATTGAATTTAACAATAATTAAAATTAAGTTTTTGATTAATATTTCGAAAAAAGTCCACTAAAGATTTTTCGTTAAAGATTAATTCAATTGTTAATTTACTTTAGCATTATTACTTATTCACTTATTATTCATTTTATTTACGGTTGATCTATTAGAAAAAAAAAAAAAAAAAAAAAAAAAATGAAATGATGAAATACGGCTATCTCACGTTCGAGAATCGTCATCACACTTTATGTTGACCACCTCTGTTTTGTGTTGCCTCTCATGTGTTCCCTTCGCTATACTCTCAAGGAGTACCCAAGGAATCTAGGTCAAACTCACTCTTTGTTCTTCTTTCCTTGCCCCTTTATGTACTTTTTTCTCTCTCTCCCTCTCTCTCTCTTTCTCTCTCCCTCTCTCTCTCACCACGCGAGAGTACACAGTAAATAGAAACTGTAAAAAATACATTTGTAAATTTTTTTTTTTTGTGAAATGAAACTTGTAAAAATTTTACGAAATGATTTGTTAGTCCATTTAACTTTTTTTAAGTCAATTTTAATTTGCCATTTTGAAAAATGTTTTTGCTCATGGAAAAACATTATTGTTTAAATCTTAGGAATTTTTTTTTTTTTTTCAAACAAATTTTTCAAACAAATTCTCGTGCTTTCGTCCTCTTTATTCGCTCACCGTTTATAGCTGCAGGGAATTATAACTTCCTTTGTTCAACAAGAGTAAAAAATACGAACGTCTCTTTTATCTCTCTCAATGCCTTTATTTTATTTCAGTTTTTTGTTATTCTCAAGCCACCGGTATCCGCTCGAGTGACCCCGAAGCGAGAGGAGATTCTTTCGTGGTCGCACGGTGGTCACAACATCGTAATTATCCATCTGTATGATGTATCGAAGAAAAAATATTGAGAATCTGACAACGATTTTACTCCTCGGCGATTTCAGCCCTTTGGCCTTTTTTTGTTGTTGTTGTAAATTGTCTCGATTCTTATTTTCGAACGTTCCAAAAACTCGTAATGACCTTTTTTTTTCTCTCATAGCCATTTCCGGTCTATTTTTTCGATTCCATTTTGCCAAAAACTGATCTCAGAGTGTCAAAAAAATTTCGTACTTTAGGGTTTTAATTGATGCTTTGATCGAATTTGAGAAATTGCTTATTCATTTATGGCCAGTGAAGTTTGTAACGTCGTATTTTTTCGATCGTCACTATTGACGTTTTTCTTTTAGTCGTAGCCACATCCGGTTTATATTTAAGCATTCGATTCGTGGAAAAATCAATTTGTATAATATTTTAAAATTTCTCATTTTATGGCGATGTGCCATATTGCCCACGCCGTGATCCTATGCAGTTACAAATCGCCTACCTTACTTTCTTCGAGATAATTGATATTTTGGACAAAAGAAAAATCTGTTATGATACAGAATTAACAAACGAAACGAAAACCGAGTTTGTTTTTGTCCTAAATATTAAACGTCTCGGAGAAATTAAAGAAGGCGATTTGTTACCATCAGTCGGTGTGTCACATCGCCTTATGCAATTTTTTTTTATCCATCGGACTGAATATGTTATTGCTAATTGACCAGTATAGCGTTTCTATTTGTAAGCTTCTCTTATGTAGAATTTCGATGTGAACAAAAACTCATAAATAGGATAATTTATGAGTTGCTGGACAAGTCTATTACAGTTCAGGACACCAGAAAATGGTGGTTTTCAGTGAGTTAAGGATTTAATTTTCGCCTCGATAGAGTTAGAGATAACATTGCTTATTGATCTTGGGCCAGTGTGTTCTGTTTTATCGTGGGACATTTTAATCACAAAAATGGATTTTTCGCAAATTTTAAAGGATTTCTTATTTTTAGAATTTAACAAAAATTTAAACATGTTTTATAAATAGGATAATTTATGGGTTGCTGGACAAGTCTATTGCAATTCAGGACACCAGAAAATGGTGGTCTTCAGTGAGTTAAGGATTTAATTTTCGCCTCGATAGAGTTATGGATAACATTGCTTATTGATCTTGGGCCAGTGTGTTCTGTTTTATCGTGGGACATTTTAATCACAAAAATGGATTTTTCGCAAATTTTAAAGGATTTCTTATTTTTAGAATTTAACAAAAATTTAAACATGTTTTATAAATAGGATAATTTATGGGTTGCTGGACAAGTCTATTGCAATTCAGGACACCAGAAAATGGTGGTCTTCAGTGAGTTAAGGATTTAATTTTCGCCTCGATAGAGTTAGAGATAACATTGCTTATTGATCTTGGGCCAGTGTGTTTCGTTTTATCGTGGGACGTTTAAATCAGAAAAATGGTTTTTTTTTGGAATTTTTAGAGGATTTCTTATTTTTATAATTTAATTTTCGTCTTGATCGAGCTAGAGATATGATTGTTGTTGGCCTTTCGTCAGTAATATGTACATGCAAAATTCTGCTTTATCATGTGGGCATTTTTTTGTCGTGCTTAGCATGACGCGTTAGCATTTGCATATTTTTACACAATCTCGTCCATGCTTACACGTTTACACTCTCGTCTCGTCCGTATAAAGGATACACGTGGGCAGCGTTGATGCCAGCAGGACAAACTGTTCAGGGCTCTTATTGATTATTTTCCAGGTGGAAACAGCCAGACCAGACGGTCTGGCTGTTGCAAGTACTTATTCGCGTTTTACTCAGCTTATGTTGTTAGGGTCGAGAACTCGACAGGACGCAACGGAGAAAATTCATATACAAGAGCTATAGAACTCGACTATATAACGGTATCCTAACAATTATAAGGCACTGTAAAATTATACGTAATACATTTAAAAAAAATAAGAATCAGCAATCATTCTGTACGTACATAAGGGATTAACGGGCATCGATAAAAATAATAATAATAATAAATGATTATAAAACAAACAAAAAAATCGTATCCAATTTAAAAAAATAATTTAAAAAAAAAATCTGGGTCTTAAAAATAAAGGACAAAAGTATACTAACAATCACTGTCTTACAAAATAATTATAAATACTCAAAATTATAACTTTCAACTATACGAAGTTACAAAACAATTAATAGTAATTCAGAAAAACATAATTGAAAATTATAATTTTTCATTAGATTAGGATTATTGTCTTGGAAAATTATTTCCAATGTTTTATATTGTTTTCATTTTTTTATTTCGTTTTACAATTATAAGGCACTGTAAAATTATACGTAATACATTTTTAAAAAATAAGAATCAGCAATCATTCTGTACGTACATAAGGGATTAACGGGCATCGATAAAAATAATAATAATAATAAATGATTATAAAACAAACAAAAAAATCGTATCCAATTTAAAAAAATAATTAAAAAAAAAAATCTGGGTCTTAAAAATAAAGGACAAAAATATACTAACAATCACTGTCTTACAAAATAATTATAAATACTCAAAATTATAACTTTCAACTATACGAAGTTACAAAACAATTAATAGTAATTCAGAAAAACATAATTGAAAATTATTATTTCTCATTAGATTAGGATTATTGTCTTGGAAAATTATTTCCAATGTTTTATATTGTTTTCATTTTTTTATTTCGTTTTACAATTATAAGGCACTGTAAAATTATACGTAATACATTTTAAAAAAATAAGAATCAGCAATCATTCTGTACGTACATAAGGGATTAACGGGCATCGATAAAAAAAATAATAATAATAAATGATTATAAAACAAACAAAAAAATCGTATCCAATTAAAAAAAATAATGAAAAAAAAAATCTGGGTCTTAAAAATAAAGGACAAAAGTATACTAACAATCACTGTGTTACAAAATAATTATAAATACTCAAAATTATAACTTTCAACTATACGAAGTTACAAAACAATTAATAGTAATTCAGAAAAATATAATTGAAAATTATTATTTTTCATTAGATTAGGATTATTGTCTTGGAAAATTATTTCCAATGTTTTATATTGTTTTCGTTTTTTAAATCTAATCTCTCGCCCATCTACCAAAGGGGCCGCAATGTCACCTCGACTCGGCCCAAAGAACACGCTTTTACTAGGAAATTGAAATCTATCCGGGTTTCCGGTTAGGTTTTTTTTTTTCGATCTCTTTTTTTTTCGCCTGTTGGAAAATAATTATCTGCGGGCTCACCCGTATCGACGAAATAAATAAGAAAAAAAAAGTAGGATGCGCTTGTCCCGGGCAGCCATGTTCATAGCTAGCAAAGCTCGCCGACTCTTTTCTGTCGCTCTCTCTCTCTTTCTCTTTGGGCTGCGCGACAATGAGAGAGGGAGAGAGAGAGAGAGAGAGAGAGAGCGAGGGCGAGACGAGCTTCATGCTACGTGTCGGGCACGGTGTGTCGAGACACAATACCGGTTTACAATCGAGCGAGAAATTTATACGTGACCAAGAGGAACTACGAGTTTCTTAGGATTTTCTTGTAAAACCTGTGGATTCGCCGCAGTATACTTTGATAGTCCATACATATATATATAGATATAGACGTGTACATCCCGTGGGAAATTTTCTTGAATGCTCCGAGCTTCCGCTACCAATTCGCGCTTCAAGCTACATTCCCGTACAATTTTTATTCTTTTATTTATTTATTTATTTATTTATTGTTAAAATTTTCGTCAAATTATATATTCGATCTTGATTGTACTCGTGCGGCTTTGAATTACGAGAACTTTCTGAATATTCATGATTGATTAAAGAATTTTTTTTCTCTCTTTTTTTTTGAATAATTAAATATCATTATACATTTTGAATAATGGGAATTATTCTATTATATCTACTCAATACCGCAAACAAAATAATAACTTTTCTCGAACTATAATGAATCAATTATAAATGAAAAATTTTATTAAAATTAATTTGAAAATTATATTAATTGTATTGGATAATTTTTTATTTTTTTTTATAATCAGTAGCAATATTTTTTGCAAGACGAATAGCTGCAAAGATTGTTTTTGTTTTTCCCGTAAAATTTTGAAACACTGCGGGTTCGGTTTCGCCGTTGCGAATGAGAAATTGCGGAAAGCTTTTGCAACATCCGCCGCGTTTACTGCTGCGGTGCATAAAACCGGAAGTATTCAATGGTTGTGCGCAACAATCAGAGGTGATAGTCGTTGTGAGGCTACAGAGTTTTTACAGCTGTCTGATGACGGGAAACAGGTGGGAAGGATGGTCTGTGTGACTATACAGGAGACACATACACATGACCCTTTATAAATGGACTTTTTTCTTGCATTAAAAACTCCCAGTACGAAAATACTCAAATACTGAAATTGTCACTGTATCAATAGGAACGTTAATACACCCTCGAAAATTATTTCAAACACAATAACGAGCTTCATTAATTTAATTAACATTCCAATAAAATAAAATAATAAAAAATAATTTCCTTAACAAATAAAATACGAAAAAATAATAATGATGTCTGACTAAAATGGCAAAATTGTTTGCTTAATTCAGTATTTCAAAATTGATTTTAAAAAATTCAATGAATGGACTTTTTTCTTGCATTAAAAACCCCCAGTACAAAAATACTCAAATACTGAAATTGTCACTGTATCAATAGGAACGTTAATAGACCCTCGAAAATTATTTCAAACACAATAACGAGCTTCATTAATTTAATTAACATTCCAATAAAATAAAATAATAAAAAATAATTTCCTTAACAAATAAAATACGAAAAAATAATAATGATGTCTGACTAAAATGGCAAAATTGTTTGCTTAATTCAGTATTTCAAAATTGATTTTAAAAAATTCAATGAATGGACTTTTTGTTGCATTAAAAACCCCCAGTACAAAAATACTCAAATACTGAAATTGTCACTGTATCAATAGGAACGTTAATACACCCTCGAAAATTATTTCAAACACAATAACGAGCTTCATTAATTTAATTAACATTCCAATTATTTTGTGGAAATTATTTTGTGTTATTTTATTTTATTGGAATGTTAATTAAATAATTAACATTCCAATAAAATAAAATAACACAAAATAATTTCCTTAACAAATAAAATACGAAAAAATAATAATGATGTCTGACTAAAATGGCAAAATTGTTTGCTTATTTCAGTATTTCAAAATTGATTTTAAAAAATTCAATGAATGGACTTTTTTCTTGCATTAAAAACCCCCAGTACAAAAATACTCAAATACTGAAATTGTCACTGTATCAATAGGAACGTTAATACACCCTCGAAAATTATTTCAAACACAATAACAAGCTTCATTAATTTAATTAACATTCCAATAAAATAAAATACCAAAAAATAATTTCCTTAACAAATAAAATACGAAAAAATAATAATGATGTCTGACTAAAATGGCAAAATTGTTTGCTTATTTCAGTATTTCAAAATTGATTTTAAAAAATTCAATGAATCGAGAGAAACTGGTCGAGAATTGAATGGCAAAAAAAAAATTGAGATAACTCGAATATATTTTAAATATCAATTATCACTTTTTGTTCAAATAATCTGCGAATGAATTAATTATGGAAAAATTATTGTGAAAATTCATTAGCGTCGATGTACATGATACAGCTGCAACTACGAGTTAACTTTAATCCTGGTTTATCTTAATGCCTCACGTGAAGTATACTCTGCTACGAAACCGAAGAGCAACGGTATATAGTCGGCCTTGCACTTATCCACGTACAATATACGGTCATCATTATCATTATCAGCAACAGTAAGATGTTTATGGATATATATATATATATATGTATATTTATTGTAACTGTTTTTCGCGGACCGCTCGCTTGATGGAAATTTTTTATTACTGTTTTTTTACGTGTGATGACGGCTGTAAATCACGAATACAAAAAAAAAATTTGCAGCTGTTCAATTTACAGCAGTCGTTAGTTTAACTTCCTTGTGATTTTTTTTTCTTTATTTCTAATGGGTTTAGCCAAGTGCATCGGTACTTAAAAAAACAACCAAACAGGTACTGTTTAAATAAAAAATAATTAAAAATCCTATTATGATAAAATAAGTAATTGTAATGAATATTGAATAATAGTGATAAATGAAATAAATGAAATGATTGGTTGAAAAATAAAATTACATCTTTTTACAATTAATTGAGAATATTTTCGTACATTCTTTGATACTCAATATTAATATTCTTTTGGTGAAAAAAAATTAGACAATTGTAAGACTCTTTTAAATAATTGCCATTTACAAATCTCGTAATTATATTGGCAATTTAATAAAATCCTCCTCGAATGGTTACGAAAATCTTGTTAATACCAAATACGGTTTAACGATGAAAAAAATAAAATAAAATAATCTCGTGAGGGCAACGAAACTATTGTGGGATATTTTCGCGTCCCATCGTTGATTGTTTTCTTGTTTATGTGGAATATAAAAAAAAAAAAAAAAAAAAACAGGCATGGACGATTCGGGGCAAAAGAGCATTGTGCTGTTCCATCCAAGTTTCGTTGCGGAATAAAATCTTGACCCAAATGCAATCCCATCGTGAAAACTTTAGTTGTTATTACGAAACTTTTCAACGCACTTTGCGTCTAAGTAAAAGATAGCCTCATCGTGTATACGTCAGTTGGTTCGTAATAATTGTTTTCTAGTTATGGAGAAACGAACGAAAAAAGGTTAAAAAATAATAATAATTTACTTATTACGATATTATTTAATATTAAATTATTTTTGCCACAATAAAAAATTCAAACCCATTAAAAAAAAGAAAAATGGGAAAAAAGTTCTCAAATTAATCATTTTTCTAATCAATTTGTAATAATCATCATTTTATAATGAAAATAGATTTTTTTTTTCAAATCTTCATAAGTAAATCGAGTTTGTCAAAATTCCAAAATTGTTATTCCATTTTATTTATATCTTTGACTAATTTATTAGCAACGTCTCAAATTCTGCATGAGAAGTTTTGCCAATTCGTGATTTTAGCATGAGACCCAAAGGCGGAAGTCATCGATACTTCGATACGATACGAGACCTCGAATTTAATACACCAACGCGTGCGTGCTTCGGCAATGGCACCTCTGCGATAAATTCAAGGCCATAACGTGTTCACAATCACGAGTAGGAAGAAAACTTTTGGACCGATTAATTAAAAGTGTGGCTCGGATTTATCAATCATGATTCTCGTTATGTTTAACGATACACTTAACACTCAACGAATCATATAATGTAATTGAAAATTTATATAATTGCTGTGCCAGATAGTCCAATATATATATATATATACTTTGAAATTAAAGTTAGTAGAGCGTTTAACAATAATATACAAGCCTTTCAGTTTCACGATATTATGTCATTTTGTCACAGTCGGTTAACCAGACAAAATTGTATATATACGCTTTACAAATCATTATCATCATCACACAAATCTATCAGTGTAAAAGAGAAAAATGTCACAGTCTCCATTTCCGACTCGTGTCCGACTGATTCTATTTAGTAAAAAAAAAAAAAAGGTAAAAAGGCTATTTAGAAAAAAATAATAATTTTTCAGTATTTTTTAACGGTATTTTTTGAGTTTTAGAGCAAATTCGTAATCAGTGGAAAAAATAAGATCGATTAAGAGATCCTAGGAAAGAGTCTATAAATTATTTTTGTATTATAACCAAAGAAAAATTTGTCTAGAATTTGTCTTCTCAATCGAGTCATGTCTCCACTGTGTGCTCATTTTTTTTTTCATAATAATTCGAGCTTCAAAACATTATTTTGTTCATTAGGCAATAATTTTTGTAGATTTTTTTTAAATTTTGTCAATGAAATTTGGCAAAATTTAAATTTTTGCACAAATTTTCATATGTATTCAAAGAATAAAATTGGCAGGCAGGCCCCATTGCGAGGCCTGTAATTATTCTAGTCGAAATCGGACTAGACCATATGTACAGTCTCCCTAGATATACTTTTATGCAGTTTTGGTCGATGCACCGCGATAGGTCAGCTACGAACTGCATACATTGTACGTAATCTCAGATCGATATTTGAACCAGAGCTATTATACGAGGTCAATTTTAGTTCAGCTCAGTGCCAAACTGGCTACAACGGTCTATCTTATCAACCGCCCTTCCACACTTCCGGTCGACACGGAAACGTTAATTTGCAATGTAAAATTTTCTCCGCATCGCGTTTTAGTTGCAGGGTCAGTTCAAATAGGCAAAATATGTGCTCTGAAGCGTTAAACCAACACACAAATCTGTGCCCATTTTCTTAAAAACGTTTAATAGACCTCACATCGTTTGTGTATTTTTTCAAAAATACGTACGTAAAATTATTCAACGGTGATGTAAAAAAATATATATATATGTACGCACATGCATGGAAATATACGTATCTATCTTTTGAAATTTTATTCCAGCCTCATTGTACACGCAGACAACGAATTCATACAGGCGTCTGAATTCGTTGACGGAGAGAAGGATCTGCTAGAATCTACCAGCTGGCTTGATAAAAATTACCATTTATTGAGGGTAAATGGGATCTCATGTGACCTTTTGAGAAATATTACTATGAAAACAGAGAATTTGTACAATGTAATATGGTATATTTTCTATTATTATAAATTGTACCATATTAATGATACATTTTCTATTATTATAAATTCTACCATATTAATGATACATTTTCTATTATTATAAATTCTACCATATTAATGATACATTTTCTATTATTATAAATTCTACCATATTAATGATACATTTTACCGTATGGAGAATAAATGTTACCATAGTACCTGATAGCAGTTTTTACGACGGTGTATGACAGATACAGCTATGTGCGAGATTCCGTGAGCGCGAAGGGCGCGATGTAAACAATAAACTCCTAACCTCACTTTTTCACCGCGCGCGTGAATTTGCTCGAAGGAGCAGAATCTGCGTAATTACCGATATTGTAATTATAACACAATTTTTAATTCAGATAATTCATAATCCGTCTAGAATGAACATCGTGATGTGTGTGACAAATTTTGAGATCAGACATAACCTCATTATCATACAGAGTTTTGTTGCTGGAATAATTACCATAGTGCCGCGGTCAAAATTTCTTCTCCGCACAGTAAGTTTTCTCATACATGTCGATGTGGCTCCCAAATGTTATCTTCGTCGATAATTTTTATCCTTCTCTCCGTGTAGTAATATTTTCATGGCTCGGGAAAAGTCCCGATAAATGATTGCTCACTATGTCTGACCAAATACGAAATTTTTCACTTAAATTCACATGGCGTAACTTAGCATGACTCTTGATAAGACGGTAAGTTTCTTTTCATCACTCGCAAATTACACACCAATTTAGTAGAAGCTGAACTAGCCTGAAAAAAATTATAAAAGGATTTTAAAGAACAAAAAAAAATGATAATCATCCTGAGTCATTGAAAATAGTCGATTTTATAATTCCGAAAAGTATTTGGAAGAAATCCTAAATTCCTTGACGTAGTTAACATTCCTCATTAGGTTCTTTTTTAAAATTATATAAAAATTGTTACTTTCGGTGATTCCGATTTAATACAAAAATGATCATAGATGTCATTGAACGACTAAACCATGAAATTATTATTATTATTATATCGCGAACGGATAAGAATTATTTCATTTGCTCGTATCCTGGATTTATATCTTGTCTCGATTCGGTGATTCGCCACTCCTTCTATTGTCATGCCGAAAGATACAAATTTGTCTATACATATATATATATAATTACGCACCTAGAATAATAACCGAGGTACGAGATTTTTCCTGTATGTATAGTCGAGCAAAGTGCTTCGGGTACACACTTAGAGACAGCGGCACGTGCGTGTCGTCCGTAAGGAATCGTCAAGTCACGTGATACGTTGTACAGTTATACACAAAGTTCAGATGATTGCTTATATTGCCTTCTCGTAGTCGACACGATGAACGGCCAAACCCGTCAAGGTCCGCGCCATGAGCCAAGAAGGAATAAACGCTCGAGCATCTCATCGGGGCGGGGGAATCGCGAGAACAAGCAAGTAGATCTGGCCAGTACGAGTCAGACACCGGCTTAAGCTGACTCGCTTTATATCGTCCTCGATCATGAAAATCGTGATATAATCTTCCACAAGAATTATTAGGACTTTTAAACTTTGCATTTGACAACAATTGGCAAAAAAAAATTAAATAATTCAAAAAATTAAATAAATGATTCGAATAATTGTAGTGAATTTTTGAAGCTTTCTCGAGTTTATAGTGCATTGAAATTTTCATTTTTATTCACTCTTTTAGGAATCCGACTATAATCAATGTTATTTACCAAATCGCTGTAGACGGAAATTGGGTGAATTTTTCATTTCCGGAACTTAATATTATTCGTCCACTTGTTTGTGAAGTGAGCAGAACGAAAAGAAGATTAACCGGTCGGTGTTATCGAGTGTCCAAGCGTGATAAATAACTCATTGTGTTTTAGACAGAGAGAGATAGGGTCAGAGAGAGAAGGAGAGAGAGAGAGAGAGAGAGAGAAGAGTGACTTATACATCTGCATACATTTATCATAGCGGAAAATTGAAGTAGATTCAATCTTTTTTTTTATTAAGGAGTATACAATAACTCCTGGATTTTTCTACGATCTTACGAGCCTGCTATGTAATCAAAATGAACCACGACTCGACGATATGCCGTCGATACTTTTATTACAGTCAACGAAGACAGCGTGTAAGGTAAAAAAAAAAAAAAAAAAAATTATATCTGTAAAAAAGAGAATGCCAGAAGTCAAAAGTTCCATTACGTCATGGCATAACATAGTGAAAGAATTAAAGTATTTTAAAATAATTCTTTATTTCATCGTTACAGGCAGATTACTTATTTTTTACCGATTTTGTAATTGAAGAGATTTTTTTTTTTTCATTCGGCAAAATGATCCATATCAGATCGAGATTGGGCTCTGTCAAGCCACATGCGATCTATTTGACGATGTGGGAAGTAACACCGATTTTTTTTTTTTCGTTCACTTATACGTACGAGATGCCTACCGGACGGCCTTCGAGCTACTCTTTTCATATATTATCAAGGACTTGGAAACATTGACCAGCTCATACGAGCTCCCGTGATTGGCGTATGCGAATTTATTTCTTCAAACACAAGAAATTTTTTTGGGACATCTGAAAATTATCTCGAAAGTTAAAAAAAAAAATGTATATTGGACATGAATAATTTTTTGTATTTTTATACGCAACGCATGAATAAAAATATATATTAGGAAAAATACAGGAAATTTCTAGGGACGAAATATGATTTCAACAATATAATTAGCGTTTTTTTTTTTTCTTTGAAAAATGAGAAATAAAGAGAATCGTTAAAATAAATAAAATCTCGTTGTTTTCGAATAGGGGTCGCTCATGGTCGAGAAAAATAAAATCGAATCTGTCGAATGAGGATAAGGTCGTCGTAAAAGCGTCGAAGGATGCGATTCGTACGATGACGAACAAATTTGTAAATTTGATTAGCAAAATTTTCATTTAATTGCCACTAACATGTATCGTCTAATGTGACCTTTGTATAATTGACACTTCAAGATCTCACATTAGCACGAGTATAAAAATCGATGATTGATATACATTGAAAATAACAATTTACTGAACAATAAAAAATATTCGACGATTGTATAAATAAAAATTAAAATATTTAACTTTCTTTTCAATAACTTGGCATTGAGACGCTGCCGCGTTTCTTCATCAAAGAACAATTATTCAGTGATGTATACTTTGTTACAAAATAATTTTCAATCTTTCGGTATTAAATATTAAAATTATCCAATTTACTAAACAATCGAGATTTCACAGGGAGGAAATTTTAAGAATTTCATCGTTACAAATGAGGAAGCACAAAAATTTATGAAATTACATCATGCTGTATAATTTTTGAATCGCATCGAGCAAACCGGAGAATATGAGAAAGGCGAAGCCATGAAGCTACTTGAAATAAATACGCGTCACAGGAGCGGAGAATCGTGGCAAGGTGTATGCAGAGTCATTGTCTGGATGCGGAGGGCGCGACACCACTTCCGGGATAGCTATGGCGTTGATTCAAAATCCTACGCCGTCGGAAGAGCCAAGTATAATTTTTATTATCGGCCCACCCGAGGAGAACACAACGTCATTATATCAGAATAATACTAATAATAATAATGTTAATAATAATTCTAATTATTTCGTTATTATAAACTTTGTGAATTTTGGAGGTAAGATTTTGTACTTGGTCGGTCTTACACAATTTTTCGTTTCAATTCCAATGGGAAAAATACTACTCACAGTTGATCGATCGATGTAAAATCGATTTAACGTTACAGATGAAAATTTTTAGTGTTTTGAACACCCTGAGATACCGCGAGTGGTCCATATAATATGCAATAACGAGTCAACTCATGACGCACTTTGCGATGTGGAAGTATTTTTTTTGTTGCCACGATTGTGTTGCTTTTCTTATCTTTTTTTTTTTCGAATTCTCGGTCTTCGGCTTTAAATGTAGAAACTCAAACAACTATAGCAGTGCGAGTCAGTCGAGGGGAAGAAACCGGCTTTTCTTCTCGAATGTCATCGATCCTTTGGCCGATGCTTCTCCGTTCGAACTCGTCGAACGAGAGAACTTTCTGCGAGGGTAGACTAGAATGTTCTCCAAATGTACATTTTTTAGAAATGTCGTTTCCTTGAAATTAAATGGATAACACCCGAAAATTTGTACTCTCCAATGGAATATTTTTCCTAAGACTTCATAATTTATAGGGGCAACATGGAAAAACTTGCTAGAGCTGGATGAGATACGAAGTACTCGAAGTGCTAAGAGTTGGTCAAAGTTTTTCAAGCACACAATACTGGAAATAATTATATTTCATGCACACGTGATTTAAATCCAAGTCTTTGGGTTTCAAATACGTGCATTTTTTTCAGTGAGTTGATAAATAGAATATAGTGTGTGTGTATATATATTTTTTATATATATATGTGTATGTATGTATGTATAGCTGGTACTGTACTAGATTTGAAAAAAATAAATTTCAGAATATTACATGAAGTAAAGAATTTCCAAGTACCATGTACTTCAAGTACCGCCCAGTTCTGCTACTTACAGATATAATAATCAAGTGCTGACAACTAAATGAGAATAGTAAGAAAGTCAGATAGTAAAAAAAAAAAACGTAGCAAGTATGAAAATTGAGGAGGTAAAGAAGAAATAATAGGAAGATGCACAAAATGAAAAGAGAGATGAGAACGATCAGAAATTGAGAAAGTAGGAGGTACGAAAAGTGAGGAGGTAACGGAAGAATGATAGGGAGGTGCATAAGATGAAAAGGGAGATGAAAACTCTCATAAATGGAGAAAGCAGGAAGTACGAAAGGAGAAGAGGTAGAGAAATAATAGGAATATGCACAAGATGAAAACACTCAGGATTGGAAAAAGATAAAAATACTGAATACGATGAAAAGTTTAAGGGGTAAATTCGAAAATTCCGACAAAAAAACGATATAACGAAGTCAACGATAATAAAAAGGGAAAAAAATATAAGTGTAGATAAAAATGTCGAAAAAAGTCGAGTCTTTTTCATTTTTTGAAAATGAAATATTTGAAAGACGTTTATCCCTTTTCACACAGATAGTTTCAGGTGTATGGGCAATTGTAATGAATCACTAATATATATATATATATATATATATTTCTAAGCTTTTCTGTACGAAATGTAGGTTGAATGATAAATCATGATACGGGCAAAAGCATTTAACACGTGGGCGCACCATCGGCAATTTTCATGGTCGTGAGCCGATTACAAGGCAGAAATATACAGTTGCAAAGCTGCCGGTTGAGAAACAAGTGGGTCGTATCGTAAATATAAGCCCGACGAACTTGACACAAGTATAAGTTATATACGCCAGTTTTTCGACCATGAGGAAAAACCCCAGAATTTCCGACCAAATTTTTTATGCCATGAACCGTTTGGCATTGTTTATTTTTTTTTGAATTTAAAAAACCGCAAATTTTCTACGTTCAATATGAGAATGATCGAAGAAACGAAACTTGTATTAAAAATACGAAAGGAACGATAAAAGAAAAAGATAAATCGTCTGTAACATTTATTTTTCTTCTCAATTTTGAATTTTTCAGGATCTGCGAAAGACAGAGGGACGTTCGTGACGAACGGGACAATGAGAGAGGCGATGACGACGATGAGGATGAAAATCCTTTGGGAAGGTGGCCACATCCTTTGAGTCCGGCTCTCGCATGCCTTGGTTGCACACTCGGCCTATTCAACATAAGTCGTTTCGCCATTCTCAGCATCCAGTTTGGGGGTAAGTCCTAATGATGATTTTTAAGACTCGATCAGGGACTCAATAGGGTAAAGCAAATTTTTAAACTCGTTTTGGGTTCAATGTACGTGGTTTTGCCATTCTTAGCAGTCAGTTTGGAGCTCTAAGTCCTGTTTGATAATTTTTGACACTCGCTGGTCTCTCGTTAGTATCAAGCAAATTTTAAAACTCAATTAGGGTTGGCTTGAAGCAGCTTTAAATTATTGCCACCTGGAAAAAAAATAACTAATAACATACAAAATTAAATAATGATTATTTTTAGGCTGTAAAAAATCCGGGGAAAAAAATTACACGTGTATTTTTAGAACTGGAATGATAATTAAAAAAAATTGAGAGTCAAGGCTAGACGATAGTTGAATTGGTATAAAATGCCGTAAATTCTACAATTTTATTCCAGAATTCGTGATTAATTTTTTTCTAAGTAAATCTGACTCAGAATCCTCGAAATTTGTATTCTATATTCGACAAAAAATTGTGACGTGAATAATTATCATGTTTTTCACATTTCAGGCAATTCTACTTGCCAACTTAATTTGTTAATTTTTTCCATAGTTCATTCTTCATATTCCATAGGTCAGAGTTCTCCGATCGATTTTACATTTTAATATCGAATATTCAAACGAGAAACTTCCCACGTGTGAATAATTTTATTTTATTTTTTCTTCAATTTCAGCAAATTTTATCGTACAATTTCTGGTGTTGTCGCTGATACTCGGAATTCCATTGCTCACACTTCAAGTATGCCTGGGTCAGAGACTGGCAGCTGGCGCGGTCGACATGTGGCGAATATCGCCCATTTTTCACGGTGTAGGAATCGCTTTGCTCGTTGCTCAAGCCTTCATCGGTATTTACAGTATTATTGGAGTATCCTGGATGTTTGTTTACTTCAGGTAAATTATCTCGATCGATCGGTCGGTTAATATTTAAAAAAAGAAAAAAAAATAAGTTTTCATTTGATAATTAATTCAAAATTTTTTTCTCTTCCAAAAATGCAGAGACTCGTTTATCACAAAACAGGACAGATATCGTTGGGCCGAGCCGTTTATTCTGTATCGCGATGACACGAGAATGTTTCACAACACGTCGTCGTACAAGTTACACGAGACAGTGCCAGATTACTTCAGCGGTGTTGTCCTACAACGACATCATTTGAACGAGCCTGAAGCCGGTGTCGTTACACTCAAGTTTCAAGTGGCTTTTAATCTCGCTGTTGTTTGGATGATTGTATTCGTCTCATTGAGCAAAGGTGGATATAAAAATCCTTCAATAACTAAATAAAAATATTCATTCAATTATTTATTAATTCATTAATTTAATTACGTTTATTTTC
This sequence comes from Dyspetes luteomarginatus, assembly GCA_963669185.1. Taxonomy (NCBI): domain Eukaryota; kingdom Metazoa; phylum Arthropoda; class Insecta; order Hymenoptera; family Ichneumonidae; genus Dyspetes; species Dyspetes luteomarginatus. Next base: position 2,678,009 of record OY769911.1, read on the forward strand.
AATATTTCATTATTTTTCTGGCATTTATGAGAGATCTCCAATATTCTCAGTAATTTTTAAATAAATTATAATTTTATTCACTGACAGCGTTAATAATCCATTTTGTTTCTTTCGTTCTCTCTCAGGCCTCAGATCGTATGGCAAAGTCGTTTACGTATTTACTCTTGTTCCTGTATTTGGCACTCTCGTACTGTGCACGAAACTTCTCGGTCTGACACCACCAGGCTCGATACATCAATTGTTTCCCGCTACTGTCTGGAGTGAATTTTTCATAAACAGCAAATCATGGGTCGCCGCGTCCTCTGAGGTTTTTCTCACTTGGGGACTTCTCGGAGCTGCTGCCATGCAGGTATAATTGAAATAACCAATTTTTATCAACTAATTTTCTTTTCGAAGTCATTTTACTTGGATATTGATTTTTTTTTATTCATTACTATTATTATTATTATTATTATTGTTATTATTATTATTACAGGTAGCCGCTCACAACAAGCACAAACATCTATTGCAACGTGACACGAGTCTCGTTGTCGTTCTCACCCTCGTTGTACTTTTATTATCTGCTTTTTTGGCCAACACTTGTGTGCAAATATTGCGACATTACGGATATACCTACACGACGAGCTCTTTCGGTGAGTCAATCCCTTCTCTTTTTTTTTTACGCCGACAAATGAAAAAGAAAAAAAAAAAAATTCTTGCGATCGGTAAATTTTTTTAAAAGTCTGCGCGGTGGGCCGTTGAAAGTTTCATTAATGCGAGGAGATTTTCTGGCACGGTTTGGTGTAAATTTTCTTTTATGCAATTGCAGAAAGAATATCGGGATACACGTTTATGCGGCACGTTAATCAACCACCGCCAAGTGGATACAGCAATACACCAGAGAGATTCATGTCTCACGCCTCGTTTCTGCTGGGTCAACGAGTGGTCAGACCCGGGGCTGATCTCGGTACAGAATCCGGTTACCAAGCGCTCAGACTGTCAACCGAGCTCGTACCAGCTACGCTTGCGATTCTCGGTACCGAGCAGGTCTCACCCTTTTGGGCGGTTCTGTTCTACTTTATTCTAATACTCTTTGGAATTGCTCAGCAGGTAAAGAAAACATAAAAAAAAAAGAATTTTAACGTAACATTTTTTTTTTTCATGGATTAGACCGTAGAATTTTAATAGAAGGTTTGAACGTATCTGAAAAATGTTCACAGTCTTTCTATCAATATTAAATATTTGAAATTTGCGTCGAACGTCAACGATCTACGTTTACACTTTTACGGTGCCGAAAAAATGTTAACTCGCCTACGATTAACAAATAAAGTTGAATTTATAATAAGATATCTGTTTTCAGAGTCGAAAAACTTCAAAAGTTCATAATTCTAGATAATTATGTCAATTTTGCATAGCATGGAAAAATATTATGCTAAATTGATCTCAATATTTTGAGGATCGAAAAAAAAAGGAATAAAATTACGTTTATTTTTTTCAGCTTGCCATATGGCATTGCGTGATAACCGGTATAATGGCTATCAATACAAAAATGATGAAATTATGGGAAACTACAATAACATTCTTCAGTTGCGCCTGCGCCTACATATTGGGTCTTCCGATGGCAACGGAGGTGAGTCTCATTTAAAACAAAAAAAAATCTCCATTTTATATTTTACTATTATCACTATTTTCCGTTGTGGCTTATCGGATTTCATGTGGAATTTACGAGATCAATTGGGTACATCAATGTGATTGCCCGCTTCTCTCCCCTCTATTAGATTCACTTCACCAAGCCCGAGTTTTTTTTAATATCTTATCTCGAACGTCACGGTAATCTCTCATTCGTATATTCAGAATTGCCTTATCGCTCGTTTAAATTCCCAGGCGTGGGGGAAGAGTAAAAATCAAGAATAAACTCCTGTGGTCTTTGTAGTATTACGAACGGGTTTGAGTCATGAAGAAACGCCTACCAGGGCGTATCGAACGATGAGTGTATCAGATCGTTGAAACTCATTCGTGCGGTTGACGGGCGAACGACAAGTTAATTTGAGAATTTATTTAAAAAAAATACACAATAATAAAAATAATACAACAAATAATTCAGAGTTAATTGATTCGATCAATGAACGATTAATTGATAAAATAATCAACGATTCATTGATAAATAGATAATTAATCATCAATAATGAATACCAACGTAATTACTGGAAATTTTCACACGAGTTCGTGTTATTTTTGCAACCAGACAGTTGACGAAAGATATTTGCCTGAGCACGTGCAACAATGTGGCGCCGTTCTCGAAGAGTGCCCTGAAAAATGTGGCTCTTACATACCTCGACGAAATTCAAGATCTCATCAAAGAAATTGCCCAAAGAGAATACAATCCTTTAATTATATTTCATCAACAAGCGGCACAAGATCAAAAAACGAAATCACCTGGCGAGACAATGTAGTCGCAGCACTTAATATATTGCGTTCTGCTGTCTCCGAGGGTGAGCGTGAACGCAATTCAATTCGACAAAATTTGTCAATAACATCGAGACGTTTGGAAATTGATGAAAAATCATTGACGGCACTGAGACAAAAAACAGCCGAAGAATGGCACGTTGCGCGTCAACGTAACATCGCCATTGAGTCAGAAATGAAAAATTTCGACTCTGCACTTGCTCAGAGTGAAAAACGAGCATCTCTGAATTTTCATGAAATTTCACAAAGACTCGAGAATCTCGAGGCTTTTGTCGATGACGAGAGATACGCAAACGCACAAATGAGAAATGATCATGAGAGAGAAAATCATGAAATAAAAAAATTCATCGCTAAAGAAAGTGCAATTGTGAGGGATTTGTGGGACAGTCAGGAAAAACGTATCAACGATCTAAAACTCGAGCTTGAGATAAGATGCAAGATATCGAGAGAATTGGAGAACAAGCAAGACATGTTGGCCGAAAAAATTGATATTATAGTTAATGAGATACGCGATCACGCCGATGTGATAAGAAAGCAGGGTGAGAGTTTGAAAAAATTGAAAATTCAAGCTAAAGAGATGATCAGATTGTTGGAGGATCTTGTCGATAAAAATTTCACAACGAGCACAAATCTTGAGCCGAATACAGAAAATTTAACGCATGGAGCCACAAATGGGAGGCTCTTGTGGCGAATAGACCGTTACAAGGAAAAAATGACCGTTGCCAAGGAAAACGATACGGTCATTTATAGTCCAATTTTTTACAGCAAAGATTATGGATATTCGTTGAGAATGGAATTATTCATGAATGGACGACGTCAGTGGCGAGGACGACACATGATTGGCTCGCTCCGAGTCGTTGATGGTCCATGGGATCCTCTGCTCGATTGGCCATGCGTTTTACGGGCAACCGTCACACTTCGCGATCAGGAAAATCCTGCCAATGATATACGAAAAATTGTAAAAACAAAATCACGCGGAATTGATGAAAAATTTGATAGTTGGGAAAAAGACTCGGGTTTCGATATGTTTATACCCCATACAAGTTTAACTAGATACGGAGGTTTTACAAAAAATAATACGATATTTCTCGACGTACAAATCACAAATTTACGAGAAAGTCTTTCGACGTCTTCTCTCGTTGCATAAGGAATTTTATTGATTTTCGTTCCATTTTTTTCAACTTCAACGAGTCAGGTAAACAAATAAATCGAAGATGGCACTGAAGTTTTATAAAAATATAGAGCTGGAAGAAAATTTCGATACAGACTAAAATTTAAGTGGAATTTATTTTTAATAATTATGTCATTTGTCTGTTGCAGCTGGGAATTTACGTTGTTTATTATTTGGACTACACAGTCGGTGGTGCCTGGTGGATAATGGTCCTGTATCTCGTTCAAGTTGGCGCTGTTTTTGCCGTTAGAGGGCGCCCACACACAGGTGAAACAGTCGTTGCTGAATTATTTCCACCTACTGGAAGATGTCTCAGGCATTGGGCAGGACCACTTTTATCATTTACGTGGAACGTTATTATGCCAGTTGCACTCATGGTAAATTATAATAATTATTAATTTTATAATTAATACAATCATATAGATAATATGAAATAATAAATAATTACTATAATATTATTTTATCTTCTATAATTTACTCATTTAATAATTTTTCTTAATCAGTGATGGCAAAATAAATATTTATCACGTCTACTTGAAAATGGGCGTAAAAAATGTATATTCATTTTTTTTGTAAAATCGAGTCCGTATCATTTGAGTTTTTCGATTATCCGAGTTAGGGTGGATCCACAATAACTCGGATAACCGAGGTTCTGCTGTATGCGAGTAGTTCGTATGATTATTATTATTACACACTTAATAATAATGTAGAAACAGGATTATTTTTAAACAGTCGTACTTAAGAGTAAGCTGGATAAATCAATATACGTATTTTTTTTTTTTATTCCTCTTCAGGTTCTCAGCATTACAATTTTCAAGAGCAGCAATTTTCGCGAACTCTACGTCTATCGGAGAACAACTCGTGACTACTGGTCAGTTTGGGCACGACAATTGGGAGCTGCGATACAACTTATGCCGATACTAATAATTCCAGGAGTAGCGATAATTCAAACGTGCCGTTACTTAAACAGCGGCCCACCCGATATATTCGATGTAAGTATCCAAAGTATTTAAATAATTCGGCGTTTGCGCGTAAAATTACGATTTTGAGAGGAAGAATATTTTATACGTTTGAAATTTTATTTGTACTTTCTCTCATTGTGCTATCGTAAGACCGAAGAAATGGAGATAAATTGTAGTCATTGCGAGCAATGCAATGCCAACGTAAGTTTCTCTCTCGACTCTATATAATTTGTTTATCTTCTAATATTCAATTTTTAATAACAAAAAAAATCCCGTATAGACATAAAAATGTATGGGGAAAAATTTACTTGAAGTAATACATTTTTCATTTTTTTATTTCAGCGTATTCAATTGCTTTATCGTCCGCCTCTCGACACCGATGACTCCACGAGCTCCCAGACTCACTATGGAAATGACACAACAAGCACGAGTATCCACGGCAATGGAATTTTACCATCCTCAACGGAGGTTCCTTTTGAGGATCCACCACCGAAATACACACCACCACCAAGTTATACAACGGCAACGGGCGCAAGAATAGCAAAAATGTTGCGTCAAAGTTTTCGTCGCAGTGTCCGTAGAATCGCAAATGTATTGGGTGAAACGAGTGCTCCGCGAGCCAGAGCTGCGCTTCAGCCACCACCACCAGATTACGCGACTGTTCTCGTTGAGATGAATCAGAGCGTAATATCGCAAAATATCACAATTCACGAACCACAACCGGATGTAACCGATACAATGAGAAATTCAATTGTTTCTCAGCATGAGAGAAATCGGCCAAGCACGATCGATCGCATGACGAGAATAAGCACCATCGATCGTAGTTCGGTAGAGCGAACACACTCGACGATGGATCGTGGACGTGGAAGAAATTACAATAATGCCGGAAGTTCCAATTTAACCGCAGCCGATGTCGCAAATTTATTGCGCAGCAGCATCAGACGCGGTGCGTCTCGAACTCAGCCAAATTTGTGCAGAAATACAATCAACGATCTCCCTTCGACCAACGAAACAATGTTGACAAATTCAACAACCGCTGCCTCGGCCGAAAATCTCGTTAATGCGGCTGTACCGATTAATGAGGATTCTCTCTTTTATGACAAAGATGTGCCTCTAGTCCATGATGAACTTGATAATGACGATGATGATGATGATGATGATGATAAGAAGACTGTTAATGAAACGGATAATTCTGTTTCCGTGATATAGACATGCGACAATTTAATTTCTTTTGTTTTTTTAGAAAAAGAAAAATCGCGTGTGAGTTTCTTTTATTTTAATTATTATTTAAGATGATTGGGTATGCATGATTTTTTTTTCGCGACGGTGTCGCGATTAATGAATAATGAAATTTCGAGTTTTCTCATTCAAACAAGGAATTTTTCGGGACTTTTTTTTTTGCAAGCATGAGAAACACCCAAGTGCATTATTCCTGTGAACGATAATATATATGTAAAGTTTCGAGGATAAATTTACGATTCTGCAGTGATAAATGTGAGCAATGATTTAGAGGCGTGGAAAAGTACGGCAAAATGTTGAAATTTTACTTTGTTGATTGTGAGATTGGCGAAGTTGCGATTAACGAGTTGATAAGCACAAACGAAATGTTGTATTTATGAATGGTTCGTCTATCACGGTAAATGTGTTCAAATGCATTTCTATTCTTTTCCTTTTCCTCGCGGTGATAGCGACCATTTCGGTAACGCGTTGATCGTGATTTTTGTTTTCTCGTAAAGAGCGATACGATGTAAAATATTAAAATAGCGAAAAAAAAAAAACAAAACAAAATATGCTTCATCGAAAAACTTGATTTTTGTACATAAGTGTAACTATTTGTTGATTCGAACGTTGTTTACGAGCGTTCAGCAATTTTCTCGTAGATTAAGTATAATCTCATTCCTGCACTTATTGTAAACCGATTGATGCAGCGAATGTTTAGTCCGTCCAATGTATTTGTGTGTTTGTGCATGTGTGTCTAGATTTTTTCTGCTAAACTCTAGTTTATGTAAATGGAGCAAAAAAAAAAAGAAAAAAAGAAAAGTGTTACAAGTATTGTTGATTTTTCTCCCGAGATGAAAGAGGAATGAAAAAATTTCATATAAATATGTGCAGAATTGAATTTGCAAGATAACAAAAGCATCACTTATTTAAGTTACGTTTGCAGAGAGCCCTGATCGTAGGATTAGAGGGTGAAATCTTAACTGCTATCTTTTCCCTTCCCCCTTGAGTTAAGTATAAACCGCTATACCTGATATTATGGACCACAATAAAGTTTTTATGTTCTTTTTATAAGACTGGCAGAAAAACGACACGCAATTTTACCTTCACCCGCAATATCCATTTTCACGAGTGTGAAATTTCTTGCGTCATTAATTACCACAGTTATTCTCATTTATTGGCATAAATAAGGATTCATCAGTAAAGGACAAGAAAAAATGGACGATTCACACGAAGGACTCTTTGCTGGCCATTATTGGCGTATATTTTATTATAAGCTGAATTGCTCGACGATTGATAAATTAGTACTGTTCTATTTGCTCGTTACGGAAAAGTGAAATTATGTTGTAAATAACATTTTCGTTTGACAAACGCTCGTTTGTGCTCGAACGTGTAAAAAAAAAAAAAAGAAACAAAAATTAAATAAGATACATCTTTACGCATACGACTCGTCTCTTAAAATTCTCGAAATTTTGTTTTCAAACATCTTTCGTTTGACTTTTTAAATTATTGACCCTCCTCATGATTTTTGACTCGTTCACTGAATTAATAATAAATATAGATAGTACGGATTTAAAAAAAAAATTGGAGGTGAGATAAAACTGACGAGCTAAAAAAAAAAGTTTAGTTTAAAGCAGTTGAAATTAATACTGCAACGCCACGCTCGTAAAAACTGTGCGGATCTTGTTTCGTCGCTGTGTTCAAATCTATGGTGAATAATAATTCCGTTCTTGTGCTGTTCAGATAAACTGGTAATGACAATTTGCCCTTTTTAACTTCTTCGGTCGATGTGCGCACCCATCTCAGCATCGTAACTGGCAAATCAGTCATTATCGTCGAAGTTAAATAGAGCTGGTTGTCTTTGCACTGTGCGCCCTGAAGTTTCAGTCCCGTTACGGCGAATGAACAATCATCCGTTGCGATATTGTCACCATCGCCGATTGTCACGTCCAGCTGAAGTTCCTCGAGTGACCAACTGTTTGCCTGTGCAATGCATTGTCGTGTTGCCGTTATGTAAGCCTCGGGATTCAACAAACCACCGAGCCACACTGGAAAACTCTGCAAACAAAAAATTTGAATTTATTGTCAGAATAACAATTATCAATGTCAATCATAATATTATTTATATAAAATATCAATTAATTTATAATTAATTTAATGAATTTGAATTAATTATATTATTTTTATTCGCTGAATTGGTTGAAAATTAATCGTCATAAAACAAGTGCAACAAACCTTAATTTCTTTTGCGCCACCTTGCGATACCAATCGCGAGACTTCCTGGAGCTGTGAAACTCTGTGACTGAAATCTGTGATCCATTGAATGACCGTGCAGCCTCTTGGCACGGTATAACGTCTCCAGCCAGCTGGCAAAATGCCCTTCACTAATTCCGACAACATTGTCCTATGATAATTCGTCTGTTTCTTTTCACCCTGCAAAAAAAAAACAGAAAAAAAAAAATCAAATCCAACATCCCTGTAATCCTTACTCTGACCAGTTCGCCTCTCAAATTCTTCATTCAGAAACTAACCTGACAAATCAGGACAACGTCCTCAAGATCATGAATAACATCCTGCAACAATTTTGCACCACTATTGACCTCTCTCTCGAAATACCGATAAAGTGGATCTTTGATATTTTCCACAGTTCTCTTGAGTGTCTGAAGATTTTTTGGCAACAATTGGAGCCACGTGGATGCAGAATTGTGCAAAACTCTCATCCAGGATGGTCGTCCATCAGCCTCAGCTTCTCGTGGTGTATCGAGTGACTCATCGTTCGAATAAGCTAATTCATCCTCATCCTCGAGTTGCTGCATTTTCAATAATTTCGAGACAAGATCCGTTCCTCTTGTGGTGAGCAAAACTTTTTCAGCATTATTTGGCAATCCGAGCCATGATGGTGTTTGTCGATCGGAGAGCGATTCGATCCATTTTAAAAAGTGATCACGTCGATTTCCATCGGGCATTGTGATGTGCCTTTGATTTCCCTGTCCACCATCGACATTAGCGACGAGGGCAAAATCCGACTCGAACGATCTCGGTGTGAATAATTTTCGTAAAAATGATGCGAGCAAACGTTGATCAAAATCATTATCGATCTTTCCACCATAAATGCATTGCGAGAGAAGTGTTACCAAAGCATCCCACGGTACTTTTTCAGGTGGCAAATTTGTTCTTCCCATGGCCGTAGCCTCGATCCACGTGTCGAGTGTGTCGCAAGCAACGCGAAGATCGCTCTCGTTGAATTCGTAATGTTTTGCCCATCCGAGTGGCGAATAACGCAAACGTTCCTGAACAATCGCGTGAAACCAGGCAAGAAGAAAGTAGAGACGAGCACGTTCATTCGGTGCTTTCATCATTCTCGAGGCAGGCACCGTGCTAAAAGTACGCAGCAGATTTGCCCTTATGCCTGGTGGTGGCTCAAAGACGAATATTCTTCCGGCTCGTAGCAAATTAACCGGAACTTTTGGATTTATCTCCATTGTCAGGAAAAGCCGGAAACCAGCGTGAGGTTGAAGACTGTGAAGCTTTTTTTCCAACTGCACGAGCCATTGAGGAGCGAGATGAACATTTTTCAACATTACCCATCGTCCAGCTTTTACTGCCATATTTATCGCTCGATCAGCTTGATTGAAACCTTCAGCGGATCCAATTGCTATACTGACTATTTGCTTGCCTAATTCAGCGGCAAGATCGTCGACACGACCGGAAGCATCGAAACCCGGCACAGAGCACAAAAGTGCCGGTACAGTTGCCTTCAATTGATTCTCGACGACTGAGGCGAAATCTAGCTCAACCTCGGCAGCCGCCATGAAAGTATCACCGAGCGCCGAAGTGATGAACAACGAAGCTGCCGCCATTACGCGATCTGGACGAAAAGCTTGTATCATTAATAATTGATAGATCGATGTGCCTGTTGGTGTCAGAGGTTTCTCCTCCTCCCATAATTTTGGCACAGAATTTTCCGGTGTTGGCGATTGGAGCCAAACAGCAAAATCTTCGTGTTGTTGAATATTTTGCGAAAGTTTTTTAAACGCCGGAAGTCTTATGCTCATTCTCATCATTGCTTCTTGTTGCTCGGAGCTCAAACTCGGCACGGGCGGTCCACGAATATTCAAAACTCCCTCTTTGCCACGTAAGAAAAATGTGAATTCCGAATCATACGTTGATTCCGTGGCTATTCCTTTGAGATGAATTCGACAGAGTAAAAGTGCAAATGTCAGTCTATCGGCGTGTAACATTCCACGAGCTACACGCTCGTAACAAACGGAAAATAGATCGCTCGTTATCAACGAGAGACGCTGAGTGTAATCGGAAATTCCGGATAATTTTGGATTTTGTGACAAAACTGATGTGAAAATGTCCAAAAACATTTTTAACGAGTATTGATAGAGGAAATGAATCTGATTGAGACTGTCCATCGTGAAATACATATTGGAACATGCCTGAGAGAGTGGCATGTATTGCTGTGAGACCGTCTCAATTTCAGCTATTACTTTGTCAGTTTCTTCGACCTTTTTGCTGATATCAGCGGCTTCTTGTTTCAGAGTCTCGAGTGTCGTTATCACCGAATCATCATCGAGAATTTTGCCCTTTGCATCGTTCAATGCTTGCAACAGTGATTTTTCCAACTGTCTCAGGCGCAGATGGAATTCTCCCTGGAGCTTCAAGAGATCCGAGCGTTTTTCGTCGATATCTGGACGTTCGGCCTTGAGCACTTGATTGAGACATTGGCTCTGCAGGGAACTTCGCGTGACCGTGAAATTAACGAAAGTCACGCGAGAACAAATATCAGGTGGAAATTCAACCGTTGGATCTCTCGTTGATAAGAAAATAACGAAAGATGGCGAAAGATCGATATCCTGATCGCCGAGAGTTATCAAAACTCTTCCTCCGGTTCGGCGAAGTTCTCGATTCAATACGGGATTCAATATCGGATCGTAATTCTCGACGTCTTGGACAAGCAACGGATTTCCAAAGCGCAAAGCACTCTCGAGATTCTTCCTGAAGGAATCATCGAGGAAGCTTGTTTTTGTTATTTTTCGCTCTTTAAATTCATTCATTATGAATTCTGTTGCTTGGCCCGATGGATCGATTATCAGGGGATAACGATTGAAACGTTTCAACATTATTGCATTTTCGGTGCACAAATCATCGGTGGGAAGAGCATTCGCTTGCCATCTCAATCGCTCGTCCGGATTTGAGAGATACTCGGTTCGTGCGATGTCGGGACGGAATTGCAGATTTGCGTGTTGTAAATGTTGGCACCACGTTGTGAAGAGATTTTGACGATACTGCGAATTGAAAAATGGGATGATTAGCACTTTTTTTTATGACAATCTCGAAATTATCAATGTTAGATTTATTTTTTATCAACATTTTGTAATATATGGTGGTTAAAATTGGATTTTTGTTTTCGTAATTATTATCAACTTACATGCTGATCGAAATATCCAGCATAAGCCAAAAAAGCTGAAGATAGCAAAACATCGCCGATAATTGTCGACATTTGACTGCGGAAAGTTTCACTCGTTGCTTCCCATCTTTCTCTCTCGATCACCAATGATTTTATGAGTGCTATCGATCTGTCAACTTTTCCCTGGACATTTTCCAAATCTGTCTTGATCGCCTGTGCCTGCGATATCAATTGTGCGTATTCTTCTTTGTATGAGGCGATACTCAATTCGAGCTGAGCAATCAAATCTTTGACTTCTTCGCCCTTGGCCTTGTTCGTTTCTGCCTGACGCTCGAGAGAGTAAAGTTCATCGCGCAATGGCTCGACACGCTTCAACATATCAGCGTACTCGATCTGTTAAATAATAATAATAATTTTCAAAAAATATTTAAAGATTAAATTTTTTTCTCATATGTGAAAAATTGGGTCTCCAATCGAAATTCTGAAAGGAAAATTATTGCTCACCTGTGCAATTGCCCATTTAACCATCGGACCACATGCCATACTCGCACGATTAACTTTTTCAAAGTTATAATCGGGATTGCTCAAATATCGACTCTTCATTTTGTCACGTACCTCATCGCTAAGAAAATATCACAATCAGTCATGTTGAAAAATTAACTAAATTCATTCTTTCCATATCAGAATTAAACCAAGTTAGATTACGAATGTGTTTATTCTTTTTTTTTTCAAAGCTCATTAACGAAATTTCGATTAGAACGATTTGGGTTACAGACGTTATCATGACAACATTTCCTATCGAGTCTCATGTGTAGTAACAATTCAGTTAGTGACAAAATTTCATCGTTCACTGTTAGCATGCATTACAACGGGAACCGAAAGTTATCTCGGCATATAATTATATTTTAGCAGTTTTAGCGCCATGGGACGTATTTTTTTCCCCCCTGAGTTACAATTTTTCATCATAGTTCAATTCGAATAAAAAACTGAAAAGAACTAAAAAAAAAGTTGCTGAATATACCAAATAAATATTATATTATAATATGTATAATTTATAAATAATTTATCACCGCTTGTTAATAATGTGCCGAATATATATATATATATATTTTTTAAGCTGATTAGCGGTGCTCTTTTTTGGTTTTTGTTTAAAAAATAATAATAATAATGCGATGTGCAGGTGTGATCGATGAAGGAAAAAAAATATGTATGTAGCGACAAATACCGTGCGCCGCGATTTGAAACTTCCCGGAAGAAGATACGATGAGTGAGAAATTCGACAAAATCATATGATTAAAAAATTTGTCGTTCCTCTCGTTTTTTTCCAGAAGATTTTTCTGACTAAACAACAAAAAAGAAAGAAAAAAAAAAAACGCGACTCTTTCAAAATTTCATTGCGACTAAGTCATGGGGTTTGTTGACAGTGCTTTTGTGCTACTGCTCGCATTTGAACGAGGCAACGTGGGCAAAGAAAAACAAAGATAATAATTGAGAGGGACGAAAAAAAAATGAAGAAACATTGAAATCCATGCTTACGTTATGTCCTCAGTACTGAAATTAGAGACTATTGTATTGATAAAATTGTCTCTCATGATGACAGCGCGTATGGATTTCCAATCGCTGGCATTTTCGCCGAGCAACAGGCAGATAGACTCCAGTGCAACCTTGACGATTGCTGGTGGGTTCGCCATCGAACGAACCTCGACCAAATGATGTTTCTTTATCGACTTCACCGCTGTGTGTTCGGAACGGGCAAGAATGAAAGAAAAAAGAACAACAAAAAAAAAAACGATATCATGAGGAAAAAAGAGAAATAGTGAAAGAAAAAAAAAAGAGTGAGAGATTGAGAACGATTTGTGAGATATATTAGAATTAATTGAGGGGAGTTACGATGAGAGAGTTATAACGAAGCCGGTAAAAGCTTATCGCGCTGCGGTCAGGCGGCAAGTTGGACGACCTATAAAGTTAGGATAAGTATTTGTTGTTGCTGAAAAACAACGAATATAACATTTTTTACTATTTACAAGTCAGACCGTTTGGCTCCTTGCATAGATGCGATGATACTTGGAACGTTTTTTTTTTTCTTCTAGTAAATCTTCGTTCACGAGAAATTTCAAATCTCGCTTGACAAAATAAAACACAAAATCATCGATAAGGTGCATTTATGCAAAAAGCTACGGGACGAGGCGCAATTGAAAAAAAAAAAAAGAAACAACCAACAAACACTACATTAAACGAAAACATTTAACAAGCAATGAATAAGTTATCGAGTGTTTTTTTGGGATTTTTTTGTTTGCTGTTGATTAGAGTCCCAGCCTTAGCGTTGAACATTTATCAGGCCCTTTTTGTATATTTTTTTTTTTGGTCTTATCGTCTCTTACGTGATGTCCTCAGTGTTGAAATTGACGATTGTCGGTATGAAGCTGTCCTTCATAGTGACTGCTCGTATTTGTTTCCAATCTGTGGCGCTCTCTCCGAGCAACAGGCAAATTGATTCTAAAGCGACTTTTACGATCGCTGGTGGATTTGCCATTGAACGTATTTCCACGAGATGCTGACGCTTTATTCCCTTCACGGCTACGCTTAATGGTAAACTCGTCAAAGCACAATAGGCGAAACGAAATTTTCACAATTTTAACGATAATAGGAGAGTTGCATGAATTTTTTTTTTCTTCATTTTGATAATTGAGCTTGAATTTTGTCACAACTTCGGGGGAAGACTGTCGCCATACCGATAACTCTCGATGAGTGATAATTTTATGATTTTGAAGCAAATTTTTCACTACAAATATTGTTAAAAATTATTCATGATCAAACAATTTTATTCCAGCGTTGAAAACAAAAAATTATTCTAATTTTTCAACAAGTATGAGGAATGGTAAATACTGTTATTGTAAAAACTGTATGTATGAAAAAAAATCAGACTACAATGATTAAAAAAAAGAAAAAACATTTTCAGAACAAATTTTTCAACTGTTTCTTTTGATACATTTTTAGAATTGAATTTTTTCAATTCTTTTTTCTCATGGCAATTGTTTACAATTAGCATTGACTTTTAGTTTCAGCTGAGATTGAAAATTTGTAGCAATTTTTATGGCAATAGCTCAACAAGATTCCAAAATAATTGCAAAATAATGGCAGCCACCCTTAATATATTTGATGGTCTCGTAATTTTGTTTTTTCTTGGAGTCACGACGAAAAATAAAATTCATGCGACCGTCATCGACAACGTAGAGACGAAATATCGGTTGAGAATCTGCGAGGAAGAAATGAGAAAAAGATGATGTACGAACCGTTTTGTGCATCGATAACAGCAGGTTCGACTTGTGCAAGATCCGCCATGACATCGTCCCTCTTTTGATCAATAGCGACTGTTTGAATGGCCAATTGTTGTTGAATCTCCTGACTCTGAACTTTTTTCTTCTCGGCTTCCTGTTGATCCTTCACCATTTGCCGTAATTTCGCATTAGCAGCTTCATTCTTGGCTTGCAATTCTTGTGACTTTACAGCAAGACTCTTCTGCATTTCCTCAACTTGCTCGACGGTCTCAGCAATTTTGCTCAAGCCAACATTAAGATGCAATTGTTGTTCCTCTAGATCGCTTCGTTTTTCACGATAAAGCTTGACAAAGTGATTAATAAAATCGAGATAATGTCGAGGTGTTATTGCCATTGTTCGACTGCCCCGTTTCGCGAGTCTTCCATTTGCCTTGTGCAATGTTTGATGAACATAAACGCAGGCATTTATGACCGCGTCGCGATGCATCGGTTGTCCAGGAATGAGCGAACAAACGGATGGAAAGAAATCGGGACATTTCCATGATGGTCTCTCGAGATCGACTCGACTGGTAAATTCTTTGCCAACTTGGAACAGAGCATTGTCCGACCAATCACCGAACCAATTTAACACGCAACGATTGAAAAGAGCTGGTGAAGTTGCTGCTCGATCTTTCAGTCCATCTGTGCTTGGATTCATCGTAAAAACGACGTGCAAATTTTTCATAACTTGGCCCGTGAACCATTTGTACAATTCTTCGTTCGAGTCGAGCATCAGACCCTCACGCTGTGCTCCTTCCTTGCACTGAGTCATCAAGGTCGTGTACTCATCACCCTCGAACAATCCTGGTACTTCACCGTTCGCCAAGAGCGTATTCATACGCTCGAGAAAACCTGAATCGAGGACGTTCGATTCGTCAAGAATAAACGCGATTTTTTCGTCCTTGCAGCCAGAACGTCGAAGCACCTGACGCAAATCCTCGTCGAAATCTTCACCGGTGTACTTGTTGTGTACCTTTGGAGGGAAGATTTTTTTTTAACGAGCGTCGACTAAACGAGAATATATAATTATTTTTAGTTTTTTTTTTTTTTGCTTCTTTTCCAAAGTTTTTATGGGAAAAAAGTATAGACTCGATAAAATAATTATTTTTCATTACAGCATATTGTTAAAAATGAAGGGAAGTGAAAGAGAGAGGTGAAAATTTAAGCTTGGAAATTGTTTAATTTTTCTCCTTACTTTTCAAATGGTAATTATATTCTAAGAATATTTATTTTTTTGTCGTCTTACCTTTATTTGGAATATCGACAGGCCATTCATCCATGCAACGAATCTCGACAGAGTCGTCTTACCAGCACCAGAGACACCAATCAACAGCAAATGTCCCTGTGGCTGACGGAAAATTCTGTCAATTCTCAATACATGCTCGAGAACCTCGTCGAATAGTACAAGCGGTACGTCCAATTCCTCCTCGTAGAATACTTTAAGCCTGGCGCGAACATAATCACGCAATTCTTGCCGATTAACAGGAACATAATCCTTGGAGAGCCAATTACTGTAGAGAATCGGTCTGGCGAGTGCTTTGTCTCGATCAACGCCCAGAAAATGTTTCAGTGCGACAACATCGATATTTTTATTGGTCCAGGCACGCTCGGAATCCTCAACAAGACGATCCTGGAATAATCGAAGAGCCTCATGAGCCCAAAGGCGAACTAGACCCTCGACTGACAAACTGTCGAGTGGTCGAATTGCCTCGCAAATTCCTCGAACCCATCGGGTCATTTCACGCGGTGAATAGACATAGTGAGGCTGCATATCCTGGGTAAATCTTTCCTGTGAGGCGAGATAAAATTCGACCATTGCATTGGTGAGTGGCTCCGCGTAGCCACGCAATGACGGTGTCAAACGAAGCATCGCACGAGTGAAAGTTCCATAAATTTGTTTCAGCGAAGTTTCACCCGGATAATCAACGTATATGACAGGAACGTGTCGAAGAAATCTGTGACTCAGAGGCTTTCTTCCAGGATCAGTCGGTGGATTACAAGCACCGACGAATTGTATTCTCTCCAATGAGACCCAAGCTTGATCGCTCGTCCGATAAAATCCTCGATGCTCGACCAATTGACGTAAAAATGATATCACACGTTGGGTACCATAATTATCCATATCTGGAAGATTTATCTCATCGCAGAAGAGAACGAGCCATTTGCCAAGTTGAACGGGTGAAAGGACAACGCCATTTGGGGTTTTTCGATACTCGCAATAATGGTCGAAAGTTTTCAGCAAAAGTTCCGGTGTCGTGGCGGATGAAAAATTTAGACCGACGACCTCCATGTCGGGAAGAGCTCTGAGTGCCGAGAATAGTGTCATCGTTTTGCCCGAGCCAGGAGGACCGCAGAGTACTGAAAGAATTATCATTTTTTGTAGTAAAAAAATATTTATCTTTTGCATTTTCATTGATGATTTTTCGTATGCACAAAAGTTACATTCACGGCTAAATTCTAGGACAGTTCAGAGCAATAAAAATCTTACGGAATGCCATCAATAAACAATAATAATAGAGTGACAAAAATCTTATAAATAAAATAGTTTTCAACTGTTAATCGACTATTAAGAAATTGTTCTCGCTGTTATGAATCATAATCATTAATATTTTTCACCATATGAAATTTTTTTTAAATGCATTTTTCTCCAGTTTTCTAATCTAGATAGCTGAAAAATCAACTATTTGCCTCAAAAAAAAATAAAAAAAAGCCTTGTGTACTCAAATTGATTTGAAAGGTAAACAAGATTCTTTAGGATACATTTATAGAATTGATTCAATGACGTTCAAATTTTGCAGGTGTAAAAAATATCAGTTTCTCAATATTTAAATAAACCTCTGAGCATCTTCAATCTGACTCACCAAGTGGTTTGTGCTCGGCGAGCCAAGTGTAAAGGAGACTCTCGTGTCTGACAGTATCAAGAGTGGGCACGACGATATCAGGACTTGCAACTTTGTGCGTCTCGACCTCAATTTGTGGAACTTTGTTGCTCCATGGTAGCCACTCGCCATGAATATTGACCTCAAAATCGATAATGGCAATATTGCTCTGCGATGGCAAAGGAACAGTCGTGATCGATCTTACAAAATCGCCCAAATCCGAGCGTACTTTGAGTTTTGCATCCCCGGCAAAGCTCCACAATAGAGCATAAACCAAACATTTTGGCATATATCTCTCAAGCTGTTCGCTCGGCAGTGGAAAATCAACGTGTGCATGATTATACTGAAGAACATTCCTAACGGCCTGATTGAGCATTGAAAATAACGAGCTGAGCGCTCTCAATCGTGTAAAATCCATTATGTGCTCTTGTTTCATAGAATATTCCAAGCATCTCACAACGAGACCATCAGGAGCAAAATAACTCTGTAAAATACTGCCAACTTCACGTTGAACTTGTAAAGCAGGTGAGATCATATCCTCTTTTTCTGTCTTTTTACCAAGATTATCCTCATCGCCGTCTTCCAATGGGATATTTTTCAGTCTGAGCATATAATTCTCAAATATCATTTCGGTGGATAAAACATCCTCGGAAAACCAGACCATACCACATCGCGATACGGTCGCGAGAGTTGCATATTTTAGATCTTGAACTTCAAACATTACACGAACATTTGGTGGTAAACTGAGACGTTCGCCATTTGGGAGAGTCAGCAATTTATTGTCATCGAGTACGGAATTCAAATTCTCTACCCATTCTGGATCAACATCACCATCGAATATTATCCACTGACGTTTGTTTATCTCGCCACGTACATTGTCGATTATTTTTCGTAGAATGTGTGTGAAAAGACCGTCGGTCCATTCTCGCGTGTTTGGATCCAAAACACCGTACAACGTTTCTTTGCTTATTGCTTTTGGATCTATGACGTGGGCAACTCCCTCGATACCCTCGAAACGTTCTAGGGCTTTCAGCAAAACTTTCCAGGCTGTTGTTTTGCCCGAACCGCTCGGACCGACCATCATCAGACCGTGATTGAGATTGCAGATTTGATAGAGTTGGAGGACCTTTTTTTTTTGGGAGAAAAATAATTGCGTTAGTTAGAAATAGGAAAATTTTTGCAGAATTTGGCAAACGACAATCGTGCAAAGGATGCAAGGGTGAATATCGAATTACAGACAGCAAATTAATGCTACTTGGAGACAACGAAGGCATATTTTTATTCTTTTTTTTTACGGTTTACGATCTCACCTTTGCTACCCACGTCTCACCCGCAGTTTCCTGAGCGTGCATTTATGGTAAGTAAGGATTGAGCGATTAAGATTTTTTTTGTTGGGCTTTTTTTTTTTCTTGGCAATTGACAACATTAAATTGAGCAAAATGCAGGCATTTAGGGGGAAAGGGGCGCTCAGAAAATTATCACGAATTGCCGATAATTTGGGAGAAAATGCATGCTGGGTGAAAGATTTTTCGTAAATTTATCGCGAATTTGGGAAATTTTTGATTAAAAAATATTTTAGAAAAATCAATTTGAGAGTTGGAGCAAAAAAAAAAAAAATGTTATTTTACAGGTCTATCCTCGCACTTAAAAAGTGTACTCGGAGTTTTGTCTTGCAGCTAACACGATGATATTTTTCAAAATGCATGAGATGAAATGTGTATTTACACTAGGAGATTCTTTTTTAATTATTAAATTGTAACGTTACCTTTTCTTGCCAAGCTCCACCCTGTTCATCACCCTCGCCACACACGAGATACTCTTCGGCACAAACTTTTCTTATCTGATCCTTCAGTCCTGCAGAAAAATAATAAATAAAATATTATTTACTTTTTTTTGTTTCAAAATACAAAAAAAAAGTAAAGCATAAGAAATACAAAAATTTATTGGTTTTTTTTTTTAAGGTAGCAAACGCGTTTTTATGGTGTCCTTTGTGAACTCACCCTTCATTTCTGCTCTTGTATAATTGACGTTTGGGAAAACGTCGTTGAGCAGACTGAAGAGCAATGGAATATCTTCGGCGACGAGTTTTGGTACCATCGTCTCGCAAACGGATTGAATGAGAATTTCTTGCTCAGGCAAATTTTCGGCAATCGATGCCTCGTCGATATCGTTTTCGCCACGATTGTGCATTCCCTCTTTGATTTTTTGTATTCTGTCCCGTTTCACATTACCGGCAGAAATTAAAACGGATTTCAAGGCGCGAAGACCAAAGTCGTAGTGAGACTGATTTGAAAGTTGCTCGTCGCACAGTCTGAAAGAATAATTGAGAATATTTATTAACTAACGATAACAAACAAAAAATAATTATTATTATTATTCAAATATTTTGTATATTTCAAGGGAAAGAAATTGCGAATTTTGAAATTTTCAAATCTCTTGATGTCTTTTTTTTTTTGGCATGTATGAATTCTTTTATCTCCAAAAAAAAATCGAGATTATTTAATGAAAAAAAAAGAAGATGAAAAACGTACTTGAAGAATGGCACGATTTTACAGGCGAGTTTCTCAGCCGTTCTGAATCCTTGACTGAAGAGCATAACTTCAGCAATGAGTTGTCTGTCGGGTGTCGTCATGGCGAGTGAACGGAAAAGTTTTTTCAAATTATCGGGTAGATTGGAGCGCCCAGCATATCCAGGATTCATCGTAATGAAAATGGCCATATCGGTCGAAACTTTGACCTGTTTTCCAACAAGTTCGACACAAAGGGTTCCCCCCTTCTTGCCCTCCATCTGGCTCTTCAGAGCTTCTTGTATGGTCTGGACTTGTTGTGACACAGCCGAGAGCATTCTTTCCTCGAGTCGATTAAACTCGTCGAAGCAGCCCCATGCACCAACTTGACAAAGACCCACGAAAATTCGTCCCATTGCTTGAAAATCAAAAGTTTCATCACAATTAAAGACCAGCACGAATCTGCCCAATTGATGTCCCAAAGCCTTGACCGATTCAGTTTTTCCTGTTCCAGCTGGCCCAAAGGGTGAACCACCAAGACGAGCCTCGAGTGCTTGCGTCATCGTCAAATAACAACGATCGGTCAATGGCGTTTGTACCAATCTGTCCTGTACACCGAGATACTCAAAGCCATAGAAAAATTTCGCATTTGCCATATGAATCGTTAATTGTTGAAGAACTTCCGTTTGCCTTGGATCAAAGTAAAATCTCATTTCGCACAGCCACTCAAAAGCTTTTGGATTGTTGACACCATTGGCGATGAGACGCCTCGTCACTGTTCGTTTGTGAACAAATTCATTGATCAAATGCTCGAGCTTTTTTCTTCTTAATGCCGGCTGTTCTTGTAGCACAGAGTCAGCCAATATATTGAGTGTACCCTCGACTTGCAGTAAAACTCTCTCTAGTGAATTTTTCGTCGGATCTGCTTGTACCTCATGAAGCGCAGCCTCGACATCTTCGGACCACAAAATTTGTGCAGCAAGAACGATTATTTGCGCCTGATAATTGTCACACCAGGACATAAAAGCTGGAGCATTAATATTTCCATCCTTGAATTGTTTTATATCATGGACAGCTTTTGCCAGACTTGAGGCAAGAGTGACCCTCATCTCTTTCTCAACTAATGTCAGCCATTCGTTGATTTTTGGATAATCAATCGTCGATACGGGAGTCTGAAAATTCACCTCCTCGCCCTCCCTCGAGGCTATCCCTTTTATCACAGTATTATCCTCGTTTAACAATATCGCAGCGACACCGGCAAACATTTTTTTAAAGTGTTTTTGAAGTCTCGCAACATTTTTACTGTTTCCGATGATTTCAAGAAGATCCTCATCACCGACGAAATAAAATCTTGGAAAAGAAGTTCGCTCACGTTCGAGATACTCGCCGAGAGCTTTTTGTATTTTACCAAGAAGATCAGCAAGACGCTCGAGTGCACGTTGAACGCCTGGAATATTCAGAACGTCCATAACCATCGGTGATTTTGAGACTTTTTTCATAAGGCCCAAAAATTCCGAGCTTATACTCTGAAATCTCGATGTTTCGACGGGCAGGAGAGTTTTAATGTCAGCACTGCCAGAAAAAATGCCCTCCAGATAGACCCAACGACGTTGGACATCGATCCAAACGTCAAAAAGTGCGTTTATTCGGTTTAGCTTTTCTTCCCACGTTAGAGCTTCCTCCTCAAAAACTTTGTAATACGGCGATAATTTCATCGCTGCTACGGAATTTATGTGTTCCTTGACTTTGTTAAAAAGATCATCCCAGCCCCTTATGAGACGACATTTGTTTTGATAATTAATCAAGTCAAGCTCGTAAGTTTGCCAAGATTCACGAACTTGTTTCAAAAATTCTT
Organism: Dyspetes luteomarginatus; assembly: GCA_963669185.1. NCBI lineage: Eukaryota > Metazoa > Arthropoda > Insecta > Hymenoptera > Ichneumonidae > Dyspetes > Dyspetes luteomarginatus. Next base: position 2,699,779 of record OY769911.1, read on the forward strand.
CAAGCGCCATTTCACCCTGAGCAACGAGAATTATATCTTTGACGACAGACTCATTTTTCTGCAAATTAACGTCCCAAACTTGACCGAGTGTTAGCTCGCTGAGAATCCAATTGACTCGAAGCTGCTTTGTCAATTGTTTCCAGTGTCGTTCTTTGAGAGCATCGGATTTAAGCTCGATTATCATCATATTAACTTTAATATAACTTTGTAGCATTTTTTTCACATACTCATAGGACGAGTATTGTCTCAATCTTGCTGGTAATTCTTTGAGCTGTGACATCATTGTGTCGAGCTGTTGACGAAGTTTTCTCGGTTGCACCGAGAGCCATGGTTTTTCTCTCGTTTCGTCAATTTGTGCCCAAATTCTTGATAATTCGGACCAAACGCCACGTAAATCTTGAAGTTCCTCAAAGACAACTTGCATTCTGTCCTCGCTCGTTGAAACACCACCGGGTTCTTGCAGCTCAAGAGCCTCTTTAGCTTTTGCAACATTATCACGTTCTTCCTTGAGTCTCGCAAATTTACTCTCAAAGAGTTGCAACTGTTGCAAAGCTTCGTCAGGCCTGAGATGTCCCTCAACGGGTTTTCCACGCTCCCAATCGCTCAAAAAATCAGTCGTTCTGGTCTCAACGGCTTTGTCCTCAGCGACAATTTTCATTTGTAAGGATGCAACCTGCGTTTGTATACTCGTGTCTTTGCGTTTTATAATCTCATTGAAAGCACCCCATTCACCCTCGATATTGTCAACGTGAAGCCACGAGGTAGGAAATTGAAAGCGTTGACGCTCAAGAATTCTCTGTCCCTCGCGATATACATCGACCTGTTTTTCCCAGGCTTTCATTTTACGCTTGAGTGACTGCACGTAAGTTATAAAACCAACCGCATCGGTTGTACTCGCAGCCTCGATTGATTGTTGCTCGAGATCGCTTCGCGATTTTGATACTTGTGAGTGAAAACTCGACATCTCGTTGCCCAATAGACTGCCAAATTTTCCAAGTGTCTCTTTGTGCCACGAATCATATTTCAATGAAACTTTGCTCTGTACTTTGGCAAAATCAATTATTACTGGACCAAATTCACGTCTCGTGTCTGAGGTGTCAAATGTCGTGCGTGTTTTTTTTATATCGTTGAGACATTTCATCCAGAGATTAATATCCTCGCCGAGTTTTCCATAAAGATTGTCAGGTTGAAGATCCCAAAGGGCTTGATATCTGAGCCACTGATCGACGTAATCGGCAACATCGCGCATTTTCGATTCGACAGCGTCGTAAGCAGCCTCGAGGGGCAATTTTCCATTTGGCAATTTTGTCAGTAAATTTCTGTATGTGCCAGACTCAGGCTTGTCGAGCCCGACCTGATAGCGTGAACTTTGCAGCCGTGATTGAGAGGTGACGATCGCTTGCCAGGCAAAAAGTTGTTGCATTATTTGAAATCTTGCGTCCTCGATGCTCGGATAGAGATACATAGTTTGATTTGTAATACGAACTTCGTAAATTTGATTTTGAATTTTTGGATCACCACCGGGTTTGTGAGTCGGTTGGGCTGGTGCGTCTGTGTCCATGCTAAGATCGACTTCTTTCTTTTGGCCCATCAGTGCGTCTGTCCAGGCTTTTACACCGGCCTCCAAACGTGCCGCCAAATTCTTCTCAACCTCCTCGTCAAGACGAGCGACCCATATGTGAAGATTTGAGTAATTTTTCAACGATAGCTCGTCGACGGATTTTTGTATTTTTGCCAGTATATCGGCAAATGTATTGGCCGAATAGGGACAAGTTTCTAGAGAACGTACGTCCACGTCCAATTGTTCCTCGACGACGAGAAGATCCTCAACTTTTTCTTGAAAGAGTATCACTATGTCCGAGAGACGTTGGACGTACGGATCGAGCTTGTAACTTTCCCACACTAGAGCGATACCCTAATGAGAGAAGTTTGGGGAAAAAAATCGTTATTGGGATTTAAGCTTTGACGTGATTGTTTTTTTTTTTGAAAATTGAAATGTAATTGATCAAATTTGATTTAATGGTAATATTTATAATAAAATTTTCAATGAATTTCATTAAATTTTCATTTGTTCACAAAAGAAAAGTATCCTGTTTGGAAATTCATACCTCTGAGATCAATGATAAAACGTCTTTCCTCATGCCAGCAACTAGAGGAATAATGCTCGCTTTGTCCTCGATCTAAGGAACATTGAAAATGTCGTCAAATTTTTGCAAATATGAGCGAAAATTCACGATTCACAAATAACGAATGTACGACACATATATAGACACTGTCATTCGAGTAATTTCGATACCAGTTAATAAATTTGTTTTTTTAAATAAAAAAAATAAAAAAATCATCTTAAAATGCAAAATGAAGATTCTTATTTCACAAAAGGTTTTTTGTTTCGAAGCGATACTTAAAAAATAATCGATACCTGAATATTCTAACGGGGGATTTCATAAACGAAGAATAAAAATAGAAGGTAGGGATGATAAATTTCAAGCTCGTCTATGGATAGACAAAAAAAAAATCAAAATGAAGATTCTTATTTCACATTATATTTTTTGTTTCGAAGCAATAATTAAAAAATAATCGTTTCCTGAACAATCTAACGGGAATTTCGTAAACGAAGAGGAAAAATAGAGGGTGGTGATGATAAAATTCAAGCTCGTCTATGGATAGACAACAAAATTATCAAAATCATACTATACGGATACAATGTATAGATTACGACAATAATAAAATTTCATAGCTGAAAAAAAATATCGTCACATTTTTGAGAAATTGATATTTGTTTTAAATTTGTTATTCGGCTAAATAAACTAAGCAGGCATATACAGCAATAGTAAATTGCGATCAATATAATTAGGCAAGATGCATTATTCGGCAAAAAATCATGGCGTATTTTATATATGAACTACCTTTAACGTGGGACAGTGGGGACTCCGATTGGTAAGCTAAAAGAAACATTTTGGAGATCGAACGGATTAAAACCGTTTTCGTGAATAAAACGTGCTAGACTCACGAAATATTTTGATTTTTCGTGCTATAGACTAGCATTTATCGGTGAATTTTCTTTTCTTTTTTTATTTTTTACAAACCCGAATAGGCCAATTTTGAGAATGAATTTTAGTTCAGAGCGATTTTCTTTTTTTTTGTTCAACTTACCTTTTCCAAAGTTCGCTCGTACGTTCTTATACTCTCAATAAGACTTATCGCGAATGGATAGAGCTGATTGGCCTGATGTGCCTTGTTGACAATTGCGAGAGGAACGCGAAATCCGAGATTTCTCAAATTTCTCACTTCCTTCGAGAGCGTGATGATTTCTGGCAAAAAGTTGACTTTGAGCTTGAGCACGTTGCCACGCCCTGACCGAGAACGAACACTCTCGATCGTGAATATGCGTCCTGTAACGCCGATATTTCGTTGCTGAACTTTTCTCGCCCAATCGTCGAAAATCTCTTGGGTCGAGAGCTTGAGACGAAAACTGTCGCCATCAGCTTTTAGCTTTTGTCCCTCGATGTGATTCTCCCAACCTTTTCCTGCAATCGAATTCGAGAGTTAAATTGTAGATCTTATGAACTTGCATATAATTACTCGAACTATCTGTCTGAAATTTTCCACCAATTTATTGAGTGTTGGAATGAAAACACTCAATGTTGAGTGTTTTTTTGTTCAGATTTCATAGAATTATGAAAATTTCAATATTATTTTATGAATTATGAGTACCGTACGGATTTTAGGAAACTGTAACGAGCAGTTTAATTCAATTTTGAAATTTCCAAAAAATTGCCCAAAAATTTCACATATTTTTAAGAAAAAAACAAAAAATAAATTACCAAGAACATCCTCGACGCGTTTGAGATACATGGTGAGCTGATAATCGATCTGCTTGACCCAAATAATCGATCCGGAAACCGGTGGAATGTCTCTGACCATGCTCATTTTGCAGCATTTGCTCTGCGAGTATTGAACTTTGAATTTTTCATGAAGTGCCTCAATATCGTCCTTGACTCGTTGAATGAGCTGAGTTTGATATTCCCTGATGGCTCCTCTGATATGAGGCCTGACAAAGAGTGCGTTAAATCTCGAAAAAATTCTAAACATTTCATTAGCATTTTTAGCCGTTCCAAGTTGATCACGAAGATGAGCCGTAATTCTCGCCTCGACGCGTTCGATACGTTCTTCGTATCGGTGAACTGCAGCCTCCCAAGACTCGAGACCCTCTTTAGTGATATCAAGACAATCGACCTCTTTGACATTCTCATAGGCAAGATTGACCTCGCTAATGGCATTCGCGTCAGCCGCATCGAGAGCAAATTCAACCTTTGAATTTTCATTATCAGTATTTTCCATACTAGGATTAGCATTATTTTGTCTTACGGTGGGTCGTAAAACTCTCACGATAACAGCACGTAGCTGTTCATGCTGACGACGAAAACGTCTCATGTGTTCCATGCGTGTTTGTAATTTTTTATGAGCTAACGAAACACGCCAGACCATTTTCATGTGTTCGTCACGTTTTTTCTTAATAACGTCTCTGAGCAAACCCGTTAATTTATCATACTCATCGTCCCAGGTGCTGAATACCTCGAAACATTGAAACATAACTTTTTCAAAATCATCAAATGGAATATGCATAAGTCTTCGTGTGCCAAGAACTTTTAACAATTGTTGTCCAAGATCACGAGATATTGCCTCGACGAGTCTGAGGACACGCTGAATTGGATATTTTGTCGAACGAATTTTTCGCAGATGCATGAAAATTTGCTGAATAGCAGCTCTTATACGTTCGAGCTCGGTCGCTGAGAGAAGATCATTTATTGGAAAATCTTTCATCAGAGGATTATAATCGTTAACAGTAGCGAGAGCCTGTTTGAGTCCTGTATCCGTATCAAAGCTCACAGTTGCGTGAAAACGTTTTCCATACTTTAAAATATCTAGGGTCAGTGTTATCTCGATAGATTCACGTTTTTCTTGAATACGATGAAGAGCTCGCTCGAGATTCAGCCAAAATGATATTTCTTGAAGAGCCGTACCAGATTCAGGATCGCGATTTAATTTTGTTACTTTTTGGATCTCTTTTATCCAACGATTGACGCCATTTTGAAGTTGATTCATGAAGGTTGAATCTTCGACCTTGTCCCCAAAATCGGCGACTTTTGACTTACGATTTTCTTCAGCGCATTGCTTGATCACTTGGAGAACGACCGGATGAATCGGAAGTGAAATTTCGGGTATGTCGATATTTTGTTGAAGATGCAAAAGTCCCATTTCGAGCTCGGCTATTTTTTTCTCAACCGATGGTGCCATTTTATCACCATCGCGATCGGCGCGTCCGGTTTCTTTCACGTAGGACTTGAAAAAAGGTGCCATTGTTTTGCTGATAGCGTGGAGAGTCTCGTATGGTGGACCATCGGGATAATTGACGATGCGCAATTGTGAGTGAATCGATTTGTCAGCCTCTACGACGGTGCCGCGTTTTGTCAGGACTATGGACGACATTTTTGGATTTGTGAAGTAAATCTCGTTGGAAATGTGATACATGGCGCTCTCCTTGTCTTCGTCACCCTCACCACTGTCCTCATCTGAAATTTCAATTATTATTATTGTTTTAATAAGTATGAAATTTCAATTATAAATAAAGTATTGTCAATTTTAAGTTTTTTCCGTTTATACACGGAATTTTGTGGTTTTTCAAGAGTTACGTCGAGTCGCTCATAATCAACTGGAAATTTTTTCATCGGTTAGGGTTAGAAAAATAAATCGTTCGTTTTGAATGCTTTGAGAATTGCGACGATTTTAAGCGATGATAATTATAGTGTTTTTCAATCATTATAGACTTATTTGCAGGATTTTGAAAAAGGCTCGAGTAGACATTCAAGAATGCTGCTAGTTTCATTGTGATATTTCGATTTTTCTGGTCAGACGAGCATTTTGAAAATTGTCAAAAGATAGAAACGTTGAAAAATTGGCAACATTGATTTGAAAAACTGCAAATATGAGGATAAAATAAATATAGTCTAACCAATCACAGTGGGCACATGAACTTTTTCATTGTTTTAAATTTTCTGAGAATTTTATCAATTTTGAGGTGGGACTTGAGTTTCAGGGTCAATGATGACCCTGAATATGGATGAGATTGTATTGATCATATTTGATATATTTGATATATTTTCTAGGCAAAATCATGTATGTGATAATATATATATATTTTTTTCCAATAAATTTTTGCATCCTGTGTGTTTATGGAATTTTGTCTGACTGGTTGATCTGGAAATATTGCCAAATATATTTTTTATAATTGTCAAATGCAAAAAAAAAAAAAAAAAAATACCACATTGAAAATAAATAAATGCTGCATCATATATATATATATATAGCATATATTCGAAATAAATTTACCGATCAAAATCTTGCATTATTGTTGAATATGGTTATTGCATATACAAATCTTTCTATCTTCTTAAATTTCCCGATAATATTCTCCAAGTCGTTGACCTTGTTGTTCGACAATGTTTTCATTCTTACAGTTTTATCGAACCAAATTTCAAATTGAACTGCCTGGCATTTGTTGACCATTAGTTCCATTTCGAATTGACAGAAACGATTTTTTCAAAATTTATAAAAGCCGGGTTTTCAGCTAATTCGTGAAAAATGGAAATTCAAAAAAACTTTGAAAACATCGAAAATGGCGATTCAAAAAAGAGGTCGAGGAAAATCGATTAAACATCGAGTGAGTCACAATTCATAATCGGTGTCTATATATACATGTACATTACAAAATACATATGACTGATTTTTTTTGGTCTTCCGTCATCGTCGATTGCAGCGACAACCTTAGGCCATGGTCTAAGAGGCGACAACGTACCGTTATTTCCGATAAAACAGCAATGGAGTAAGATTCAGAAAGCCGCACAATGTATTACAAATTGCGTGGGTGTTATAAAGATAAAGAAGAATATTAATACCTTTGATCGAACTTCTTTGAATGCAAAGAGCCCACACTTGCGAATCACCGATAAATTTTCTAATGCATTCTTGATTATTTTTCTCCTCGAGGGACGACATAAAAGCTGGGGGTACGACATCCTCGTCAGGTGCTAGAATCATCACGATTTTACGAAGAAAATTCACGAACGAGGTATGATCGACGACCGCGATATTTTGTGATTCGGGCGATGGCTCGCCGGAGCCATCCAACGAGTCGCCCATCTCGAGATGTGGATTTTTTCTTTTCTTATTGTAATTAACTCCGCGATCGCGGAAACCGGCGGGTCAACGCCTTATATTTCTACGTCGTTCAGTACGAATTATGTATGAGTTAATTTTTGGCCCAACTGTCACTTCGTCACTTGAACCCCCGCACTCGAACAGAACAACGATCGGTCCGCGAGATGAGGAAATCACTAAAGTGTCAGAGTCCAGAGGGCGCACCGGGTGCGTGAAAGCAGGAGGAGAATGTTTGAATCGATTACAGCGACACGGGCGGAAAATTTTCGAAATAGATTATTCTCAATTTTAAGCAACTTGCGGTGAAATCATTTTCTCTTTTTCGTATTGAGGAAAATAGAGACTGTTCATTTGTTTTTGTTTTTGTATAGATTTGAGAAAGACTTTGGATGTAAGTAGACTCAACACCTGAGCCAACCGGAAAGTACAAAAAAAAAGGATTAGCAATTTTTTCCGTATAGTGCTGCCCTTTAGACTGCTTTATTAGGAGTGGTGAACTAATGAAGATTATTTTGTTTTCGTTCGTGCGGCAGCTTGGTCGGTAATACACAAGTCGGTAAAACTAGTGTCGGCACTGTACCAATTATTGGTAAGTAGGAATATTACAATCTAAATGTTTTTTTCTGTATTTTTAGTCATTATCCGCAATCGTGATAATATATTTCACCCACTAATACGATTTTAACTTTTTATTAATATTTTTAATGTTATTGCAAGTTTTTTTACGCCCTCAATATGCCTACAATCTTAATAATAAGGGTTATTCCAATCTTGTTACACGTCTTCTTATATATATATTTTATTTCTTTAATTTCACAAGCATATAAAAAAATCGTGAACAATTTTTTAATTTACTGGTAAATAAATTCGTCGTTTTTGTGTCTTTAATTTAACAAGATTATCCATGAATTCTTGGAAATTTCCTCAACGATCACGATCGCGATTTGCTATTGTTTGGGCTCCTCGAAGATCTGAGCCTGATATTCGTGTTCGAAGAAGTCGATTTAGGAGTCGAAACGATTGCGGTATTGACGATCGAGCCATCATTATCGTCCCACAGTCTCGATTTTACTGCAACGTGCTCGACGATTTTTCTTTCTTCGCTGCTGCGCTTGTACAATTTTTTATTACCATCGGTCGGTAAATCATCGATTTTCAGTACAACTTCTGGGATCTTTCGTTTGTCATATTCGTTCCAGGAATTCTTAAAACTGGCAAGTACGTCGAACCAAAGACAGAGCTCTTCCACTAAAATGTAATTATTAAAAAATTGATAAAATTTAAAAAAAAATCAATTCGTATTTAATAAATTTTTTAATGGATAAGAAAAAAAAATAGCGTTGATTACCGAACAACAGTAACGTTATGAAGATAAAAAGGCCAGCTGGAATTCCAGCATCTGGTAGCCAGGCTCGAGACAAGCCAAATAAAGCTGGACCCTCGCAAAATATCATTCCTCTCATTGTATTGAACAGCCATGGGACGTAAAAATATGGGATCCCATAAATATCACCGAGGGCCAATATGATTGTCGTTATCAGTCCCATAACGACATTCGTTATCATAATTTTAATTTTCATATCTAAGATTTGGGAAATTTTATTACTTTTTCACGATAAAGATAAACAATGTTTTTTAAAAATCGCAAAAGGAACTTGAAAAAAAAAAAAAGTTACAAGTGAAAATAATAAATTGCCATAAAATAAAATTCCTCGGATAAATTTTTATGGATTATTAAAATGATTAAATTTTACTGTAACTTCGGCGAAAAATGGCATTGAACGCTGCCGATTTAGTAACGGATTGTCCAAGTGGCGATCTAGTGCCGATTTCCAGGGCCATAAAACTGAGGCAAGCAGCAACAAAGCACATTACACCCACGTATAAAGTTTCTGCCTAAAAAAAAAATTGTAACATTTTATTCCAATTATTCAGCTATAAATCCTAAATCCAGCTGTAAATCCAGCTATAAATAAATATGAAAGATTTTTTACTTTTGAAGTCATTTTCTCGTTCGCAACACCACCGATCGCGATCGACGAACCATCACTTTTTTTACGCTTGAAAATCATTATTTTATAAAGAAAAAAATATATATACTGACTTGATAATTTTTCTTCGATCTTTTTATGATAATCGGAACGAAAATTTTGCGAGTTATAAAAATATGAAACAGTCTGATTTATTGGAGATTTTTTGTAAGATCATGTCACGTTTGACAGCCATGATCGGTCTTCATTTGTAATTTCGAAAAGACAATTGAGAGCATTAAATTTAACTGAATTAAAAAATCGACCAAACTTTCGAGAATTAATGAGATTTTCATGCCCCAAAGAATTGATTGATATAGAGGTCATGACATTTTACGTCTGCCCCAAATATGTCAATATAGCTTTTGGGAGAAATATGTATATGCTTTAAAAAATTATCTCTTATCTCTCTCCTACTTATACGAGTGTGACTGCGCCTTTAAAGTGGGATGAGACAGACTCATCAGTCAGAAAGTGATAGTTTTGGTCTACTCGATACATCAAGGTCGAATCATGAGCTAATAAAAAAAAATTCAAGTAATATACTTTTAAACTTTTTTACCATCTTATTCATATACTATACGTGCCGGAAGGTCTTACTAGAAACTTCTTAATCTAAGAATGTTTAAATACATTTTGCAAGAGAGATAGTGGTTCCATGTGAAAATTGTAACATTCCATCTATTCTCTCCATCTATTTACACAGTTATTGGCTAAATTGAGCGTACGTAATCGTATTATTTTTATTTTCTTTGTTTTCTTCTGATTTCATGAGTCACAAAGCCATTATTATAATTTTACTAGCAGGTTTATATCCTATATATATATATATATATATATATATATATATATATATATATATATATATATATACATATATAGGATGATAACAAATCGTCTTCCTTAATTTATTCGAGACTGTTGATATTTTGGAGAAAAGGAAAATTGATTTTCGTGCAGTATTAACAGACGCATGAAAACTAATTTTGCCTTTGTCAAAAATATTAACAATCTCGAGGTAAAAGTAGGGAAGACGATTTATTACCATCGGTCAGAGTGTTGGATCGCCTTAAGGTTTTATTTGTATATATATAGGATGATAACAAATCGTCTTCCTTAATTTATTCGAGACTGTTGATATTTTGGAGAAAAGGAAAATTGATTTTCGTGGAGTATTAACAGACGCATGAAAACTGATTTTGCCTTTGTCAAAAATATTAACAATCTCGGGGTAAAAGTAGGGAAGACGATTTATTACCATCGGTCAGAGTGTTAGATCGCCTTAAGGATTTATTTGTAGCTTGGGTAACTGGCCTCTCGCTGCTGAGTATTTGCATATATATTATTATTATTATTTATATTATTTGAGTATATATATATATACATATATAGGATGATAACAAATCGTCTTCCTTAATTTATTCGAGACTGTTGATATTTTGGAGAAAAGGAAAATTGATTTTCGTGGAGTATTAACAGACGCATGAAAACTGATTTTGCCTTTGTCAAAAATATTAACAATCTCGAGGTAAAAGTAGAGAAGACGATTTATTACCATCGGTCAGAGTGTTAGATCGCCTTAAGGATTTATTTGTAGCCTGGGTAACCAGCCTCTCGCTGCTGAGTATTTGCGTTACAAAAACGTTCTCTCGCTGATAGGCCGTGCCGAAAGCGTTATCGGGCTCGCGGAGCCTCCGCAGCCTGTAGATAACAAAAACTGTTATCACATTTCTGGCGACAGGATTTATTTTCCAAAATAAAGTCGAGAAGAGGATAATTGGGCCTAATAATTGAACAATTGGTTGTTCTTGTAATTTCTAATTAATCTAATCTCGTAAAATAAAATATTGATTTTATGTATATTTGTACAAATAGAAAAATCATGAGTGGTTTTGAAAATGTATTGTGGTAAAATGAGCACACAGTGTTGAGAATCTGAAAGATTGGACAGAATTGATGAATGTTTTTGATGAGAGAAAACAAAAATGCTAAAAATAATTTTTATCACTGCACAGGGTGACGAGCTTGTCGATGAAATAGGCAGAAAACCTGCAGCCAGTTGAGCACAGCGATCAGTGCGCTCAATATTTCTTCGCGCTTCATGTGAAGTCCATCGAGAAAGAGTCTGACGAAGAAAACAACTATCTCCACTATTATGACACAGAGCTGCATTAACAGCCATGGGGTATGCAACATCGGATATTCCTGATGGAAAATTTCATGCAAAGTAAACAAAATTTTTATATATTAATTTATTTATTAGTAAATCAATTAATTAATTAGCCAATAAATATTTTAATTACCTCGAAAAAATTACCTTTAGTTAGAAATTTGGAAATTTTAATTAAATAATTAATTAATTTAAAATTTTTAATAAATTATCACAATACATTATAAATTTTGTAATTCATGAGTCAAATAATTGATCGATCAAATTTAAATACTCACTGTTATCGCTCCGAGCATTATCAATGTGTAATGCTCAATTCCAAGGATAGAGGTCATAAGTTTGAGATCTCTCTCAACATCTCTTGGTACTTGCACGTAAAATTATATAAAATTGATTATACTTGAATTTTTATTGATACTTCGATAAATGCGACATTAGAAATTAAATATTGAAAATTAAATACATATAAATAAATGTAAAAAAAAAAAATTGGGAGTTTTGTTGAGAAGAGAAAAAATTGCTCACCAACTTCAGTGGATCTGGCACGTGATGAATATCTCATTGGTATTTTACACTTCATTATCCGAATAATATCGAACGCGGTGATTACCTGATTACCGATAAATATAAGTAATTCATAAATTATCTAATAAATTAACTCATTGATCGATTAATTATTTGAGATAATTGAGAAAATTGACATACAAAGTAATAAATAAATTTTTCAATGATTGTAAATAAAATTAAGATGCGTACTAACGGTCCCAATGAAGCCGATCGTTATAACGTAGATTGAACTTCCCATGAGATAGTGATCGCAGATGTTACAAGCGAGACGTCCGACTCGCTGAAAATAAAAATAAAAATAATTGTTATGCCAAAACTAATTTTGAGGATATTAATAATTATTTCGTTAATTATTTCGACCAATTGACAATTAATTATTAATTATTCATTGATATCAGGAATTATGAATTGTACATAAGAGAGAAAAAGTAAAAAAATAATTTCTAACGAGATATCCACCGCCATGATCACTCAGAGCTTTTCGTCTTCCACGTATTCTCATTGTGCTTTGAAATCCCAACCCTATTTTTCGTCACACTCTCTTCGTTAATTAATTCTTTGCGATCACTCTGCGACGCGAAATTTTGGGTTAACGCAAAAAGCTTGACAAATCACCACGATTTTTTGACACTTATCGACCGCATAACCGCGAGCGCATTTTTTTTTTCAACTACCGGAACTTAGTGACGCGATTGCAGATTTAAGAAAAATTATTGGAAACGTAAGTACTTGGATAAGAAAAAAAAAGTACATAAAAATATAATTGATAAAAATAAATGATAAATGATTAATTGTTGATTATTTCTAGTTACTGATGATTAATTAATAACTGTTGAATAAACGATGATAAATAAATGATAAACTCACGGATTTCTTGTTTTTTTCAAATATCGTGAAAATAGGACAGGTCAGGCATTTCTTGTGATGTCTCCCCATAATCGAGACTATTCCAAGTCTGGTACGGAAAAATTTCGTAAATTATTTTTATTTCATACGTGCAATCGATCCACTGGACTTGTGTCTAACTTGTAAATTTTATTATTTAATTGTTCCGAACGATTGTGAAAAAAAATTAGGTTGTGTTTGAACGCCAAGGTGTTGGGGCGTTCAGGTTATTAATTTTTTTTTTTTTTTTTTTCGGGAATGTGTCAAGGCACTCCACGATCTTGTTCAATCTCCGAGTTTCTTCTTGATTGGATCTGTCCGGACTTTTTTTTCTCATGAAGAATTTTCTTTGATAAAGAATTTTTTTTTTTTTTTCACAAAATTATTTTTGATTAAAAATATATGCAGAGGGAAAAAAAAATATTTGCAAATATTTTCACTTGATAATAAAAAAAATCGGAATTTTGGCAATGAACGAGACGATCGATCGTGTGAAAAGTCATGAAGGGAGCGATGAGAAAATTGAAACGACGAAAGATAAAAGGTCACCATCGACAGTGAGTCGATTATCATAATTTTGAATTTCTTATCAATATTTTTTTTCGTCCCTTAATTGGTTCTTAAATTTTATCGATTTTTTTTTTTCTTCAAAATTTGATCAAATGTCAGCCAGGAAAAAGGCGAACGCGAACTGGCGATCTCGTTGAGTCATGGACAAGAGAAAAATCTGAAAAATTTTTAGATCGAACATTGCAATTGGAGAATGAGACTTATCGAAATGTTCAAGCTCTACTGTTGGCCACTTCCGTTCTAGTGTTGAGTTATCATGGTTTTCGTCACGGTACAACCGAGTACAGCGTACTTGAAAATGGTCATATAGTAAATGGTTTTGTGTCATCACGACGTGCAGTTGTAACATTCAGTCTTGGCTATTCGATCGTTTATTCGTTTCTCTCATCATTCGCTGCTTGCATGCTTCTGTATTCTCTTTTATCGGTAAGTTTCATACTTTTTTATGCATTAAAATATTTGAGTAAAAAAAATAATAATAATAATTTATTAAATATAATTGAGCCAATAAAAAATTGATAAATAATTAATTTACCAATTGTAATCAGTTTGGAATAATAATAATTGGTAATTTTATTTATAAAATTAATGAAATGTAGAAAAAGCCTCGGTGGAGTTTACCATCGATTATCGTCTACATGACGGATCTTGTGTGCCAGGTGGCCGATGCACTCGTTGCATTTTGGCTTTTTTTCGGTCATCTCAAATTGTCTACTGCACTTTTATATACGACGGTGACGGCTTTGGTCATAAGTATGTTTTCCAAAATGGTCAATTAATTGATTAATTAAACATAAATTATATTTAAAAAATTAATCAAATCGTTAGTTAAAAATTTAACCTATTAAATAAATTTATTTAAATAATTAATTGTAGCAGGCGAATTGTGGATATGGTTGGGCGTTTTACGTCTCTACGAGTACAGAACGTTCAATTGACGTTGATATTTTTCTACAACAACGAACGACACTTTTTTGTCATTTTTTTAATAATATTTTTACACGTTTTACGTAACAATGAGCTTTTGATCTATATGTACACATTTCAAATAAATATTTATCGCAAATGTCCAACAAGCTTTATTTCTCGTTTTATTTTTTTCATCATCCCCAAAATCCAGAGCTTCGAGTCGTTAATTTTTCCATTTTCGTCTGGGGAATTCCTAAGGGATAAATTGTAGGACAGGAGTGCGATTGAGTGTGATAATAAGTCGAGTCTCGGTCATTGTGAATTTCTAGGCCTGGACATTCTCGGAGACTGCAAAAAAAAAAAAAATCAGTCAATCACAATTGACAAAAATCATACAAAGAATTAAAAAAGAATAATTACAATAATGTAATTAATAATTTAATTATTTTTCGTCAATAATTCATAAATTATTATTTTTTTAACTCTTCGTTGAGGAAAAAAAATTAAAAGAGTGTAAAAAAAATTGTAAAAAAAAAAATTCAATCGAACCTTTGACAAAAAGAGCTTCGAGCTCTTTTCACAACATCCCGATTTCCTGTAAGACCGTTCATCGCTATTTCACGAATCAAATAACCAACGAAAGCCTGACAAGGTACACCGGAAGCTTGAAAACTTCCTTGAGGATTTATAGCTGCATTCTTCGTCACTTTGCACTCTTGCTTGCAAAGATAACGTTTTGAATCGCGAATATGGCGAAAGTCCGAAGGATCAAGAGCCATTCCCGGTGTATTCCATAATATATTTGCTTTTGCAGCGATTTCTATGGTTTTTGCGTCAAGCTCGTGAGAAATGTGAGCCAGCATCGAACTAAATATATATGAATAAATAAATAAATGAATAAATGAATGAATGAATAAATGAATAAATGAATAAATGAATAAATGAATAAATGAATAAATGAATAAATGAATAAATGAATAAATGAATAAATGAATAAATGAATAAATGAATAAATGAATAAATGAATAAATGAATAAATGAATAAATGAATAAATGAATAAATGAATAAATGAATAAATGAATAAATGAATAAATGAATAAATGAATAAATGAATAAATGAATAAATGAATAAATGAATAAATGAATAAATGAATAAATGAATAAATGAATAAATGAATAAATGAATAAATGAATAAATGAATAAATGAATAAATGAATAAATGAATAAATGAATTTTTAAAAGATTAGCTTACCCTTTGAAAAAATCATCGATAGTCACATCGATGTTTCTCACATTGGCATAACGTGCACCCAATTTTTTTCTTATTATCGTTTCCTCCGTAACGTTTGATGATAAATCGATGGGACGATGGATTGAATTATTTGTCCGTTCCCAGAGCAAGAGCATTTCAATCATGTCTCTCTGGTTGTTGGTAATTTTTTCATAATTCCCATTTTTTGCTACGGAGAAGCCATTTTTGTCTGGTGCTCCAGTCAATAGATTTATCGAATATACCTGCGACCCGAAGAAATTAAGACAAAGATCTGTTAAAAAATAAGAGCAACAAAGGTTTCTATTTATTGGCCGATTAATGTAAAATTTTGTAAAATATTACATTTATTTCCGGATTATCACGTGCCGATGATTCAACGTAGCACAGCTCTCTTCGGGACCACGTGCGATTCGCGTGTTTCACGAAATAGACATTTGGAAATTTGGCAAAATCGTCATTTTGTGCTCTTCTGCGAAAAAAAGTGGCCAATAGATAATCATTTTTTTTATTTATAAATTTCATTTAGCATTTTTCAATATATTTATTTAAAATAAATATTTAAATATTTATTTTATAATATTTATTTTTAATAATATTATTATTAATAATATTTATATATTATTATATTATATTATTTATTAATTTATATTATTATTATTAATAATATTTTCAAAATATTTATTTAAAATAAATATTTAAATATTTATTTTTATTAAATATATTATTTTTAATAAATATTTAAATATTTATTTTATGGTCACGAGTATATTTTTTAAAAAAAGATATTTGCAAATATCAATTTTCAGATTTTAACCCTCCTGTTTACACCTGGGTCACCAGTGACCCGACTGCACTGTGTATTTCAACGTGGCCGACAAAAAATTACGTAGACCAGCGGGTTAAAAATCTTTAAGAAATGTTTAAAAAATCGTAAAATAATGAACCAAACGGAATTTTGAATCTTCAACGATTACGATGAAAATAAGCACAGAATAAAATTGCAAATTAATCAGAAAGTAAAATTGCAGACAGAAAAAAAAAAAAAATCTTGAAAAATCAGCGGACAATTTATTAATATTTTGAAAAATTTATTGAAAAAAAAAATGCTTACCGGCATCTGTAGCTCGAATTCGGAATGCAAAAGAGTGCTGTGACAAGTGCGAATAAAATAAATGCTGCAAAGACGAGGCTAGCTGCGAGAAATGCGGCAAACAAGTGAGACGGCCATTTGCCAACGTGATTAGTGACACCTTTGGCTATAGCAGTCTCAAATGCCGGATAAAAGAAACGATGTGACACTTCGAAGCCTCCATCATCATCGAGCAATAAAGCTCGTTCTTCCTCAGAACTTCCTGAATATTTATTTTCATACATACGAAATCCAAAAATTACCAAAAAGCATTTTTGTAAAATGAATAAAAAAAAAATGTGCACTTAAAATCAAAATGAGTAAAATAATAATAATTTAAGACCTTGCTCAATATCGTTAGCGCAGACAAATCCCATAATTCATCACGATAATAATTTAAAAAAATTTCATCTGCACTCACAATTTAAATAACTTAATTTTAGTAAATTACTTTATAAGTTAATTTACGAGTTTATATAAATTTATGTTTACCAAATTTTGTTTATTAAAAAGTCAACTCTTCCAATCAAAATAACCAATTTTTTTCGATTATGAAAAAAGATCGAGATAATCGAAACTTCGGTAGTTGAGTGCGATACTCACGTTTTGCCTTCGGCATTGCGTTTATTTCGGTGCACTGCACTGAACGCCCTCCGTTTTTCTTCCTCTTACCTCCACCACCTTCTGAATTAGTCCATCGGAGGAGTACGTCGAGTCAGCAGATTGTCGCAATGTTATTGTATATCACACACGTTGATTCGTTCCCATATACATATATATATGTGTATGTATATATATATATATATATATATATATATATATGTATAGATATATATATATATCTATATATATCTATGTATAGATATATCTATGTATAGATATATGTAAAAAGTAGCACGATTCATCGAGCTGTAATAATGGTCGATCAATGGCCTGCAATTCACAACGTCAGATGAACGTGTCGCATTTTTCCACGAGGTATTTGGCACGTTGAAAGGAGGAAGAGCAAAAAAAAAGTTGACTGTCGTTACGCTCATCCACGGAAAATATTCGTGACAATTTCATCGTTTCTTTTGAACTTGGTTTCGTCACGTTGAGATACGAAATTTGCCAGGGTTATCTTAAGAAAATATTTGAGAAGATTCAACCAGTCACAATAATGATAATAATATTATTTTTTTAATGAAAAAACATCAACGAGGATGGAAAAAAAATACGAGTATTGAGAGAAGCAAGAGGAAGTCAATTTTTCATAATTTGTTCAATTATCGATTTGGAAAAAAATAAAAAAATAAATAATAAATTGAAGAAAAGGCTGAAAAGAAAGGAAAGGAAATATTATTCTTGTTTGTGGAGCAGAGAATCGTCTTACAATTTGTATTGTTTATTAAAAATAAGTATTTTGCATAAATAAACATTCTAGGAAAAATCACAATGTCGTTTATATAGAATACGATTTTTTTTTCTCTCGCAGTTATACAATTTATAAGGAGACAGCGGTGCATATAATCTTCGTTTTGTGGCTATATTTATAAAATATATATATATATATCAGAAAATACGTGCGAAATGCGACGTACGAAAAAAAAATTTGGCCATCGATCATCCATATCGTTCGAGGCCACAATTAAAATGCTCTCTCATTGTCAGCTGCCCGCATGTATCCGCTATTAAATTATAACATTGTCACTGAAAATGACGCAAATCTTACACGATGACTGTCCAGCAGTCGAGTATATTTATTCTCATGATTATTAATTATTATTTATAACAATTAAATGTTTACTACGTAAATGATACTTTCGAATTGGATCGTATATATAGTATTTTATTTTCCATATTGCACTTTCTGTTCGTGACGAGTTTCCATCAACCAGCTAATCTGATGAGTTCAGGGCATCTCATATGTCGTATTCAAATATTCCGCATTGATGGTAAAAGTTCACGAGATCACTGGGTTCACTTTTTTACCGGATACATTTTAATAAAAAAAATAAAATGTCTTTCATCGTTCTGTATAATATCGATCGAAATCGTTCACGTAATATCGTTGGGGACCGCGAGATGGCGCCATGCGCGCAACATGAGCCGAATCCGCCATGTTCCCAGTGTGGAGACGCCATTTCGTGGCATCAACCATCTTGTTCTCCGATCAATCTTGTCTCCGTTCCTTCCTATTTTACTAATAAATATACGAGTTTATCTACGGTCGTCAAACACTCGTGTACGATATTGTGTGTCTCGTATCATTCTTCCCTTCACCCTTTTTCTGCATTACGTTTTTCGTCTTCACGTCCTTCGAGAGGGTCGAATCGCTGTCGGACGAGCTATCTTCGCTCGACGAGCTCGTCGTCAGAGCCTCATTGACGTCCTGCAACTGCGCATGTTCGTAACTACGTCGATTTCTCGTTATAATTGAATTGGCCGGCAATGCAGGTTCCTTCCTTATCGTCTCGGGGCTGGAGCCCGATTGATTGCTGCTCATCTCGGCAAAGCCCGATTCGGGAGTCAAAACAGACTCATTGTTGGTCGTGGCGACAAGGGGTTCACCGGGTGAAGGATTTCCATTGGAATTTGTGGATAACCTCGTTGGTCTCCTTATCAATGATTCATCCTCGTTGTTACCCTCCAAAGTTTCCGCTACTTCTGACATTCTTCGTGATTTTTTTTCCATCTCGATCTCCACGTGAACGCCATTTATCGTCTCAGCATTGTTCTCGTGTTGTCTTCTTCGTGTTCGCAATTCTGGATTTTCCTTGGATCCTTTTGCCCCTCCCACATTGCGTTTGATGACGTTTAAACGTTCTTTGCTTCCTGTATGTCGTCTGATCGTACCAATGAGATTCTCACGGCTGCCAATCTGAAGATTCTTCACGCTGCCATTCCAGCCGTCCACTTTGTCGAGCGTGAGCAAAAGATATCTTTTGCTGGAACCCGTGAGATTACGTCGGGAACCATTGGGCGTGTGTTGTCTCTCGTCATCGCTGAGAATCAAATTTTTATTGCTCAGATTACGTTTCGAGTCATTGAACGATCTAATTTTCTCATCGTCAATGACAGTCACTAAATTACGATTTGCCAAATTACGCTTTGAGTCGTTCAATGAGCGTCTCTCCTCGTCAAGAAGAGGATATCTCAAGTGATTTCTTTTCGGATTCGCCATTGCGCGAACTGTTGATGAGAAATTTTCCTCCTTTGGTTCATTGTCACGTTGATCCTCGTCGTAGATGATCTCACGACTATTTTTAAGAATTTCACGATTAACGGCTTCGGGCAATTGCTGAAGTTCTCCGTCTCCCATAACGTGGATGGCGTCTGGATCTACCTCGACAATTTTGTAGTGACCCAATTCGCGCTGATGTTGAGGATTTGGCAGAGAATTTTGGGTCTCTCGGTAAATGGAACGAGGAAGCAAATGATCATCGAGGCTGTTGTCGCTCTTGGTACTCTCGGCACGTGGTATGTGGCATGGAATTGTTGGAGCTCGATGATGATTTCCTATGTGGGAATAGTGATGGTGTGCAACATCGTGATAAGGATCCAGCAACAGGCCATCCTCGTCCACTAAAAAACCTGCAAATCTTGGCTGCTTAGGATCCTCGAAGGAACAATATTTAATTTATTTTATAATAATGGGCTGGCAAGTTTCGTTCCTATCGCTTAAAAATGATTTACTATTTTTGTTGAATCGTTTAAAAAATCGTAAAAGTTCGTAAAAGTTTGGGACATGAAAATAGACGTTTTGTACCAGAAAGAATATTTTCTTTATGATTTTGTTTATTTGTAGCTTTACCAGGACCCGCAAGACAGAAACACAGTAATTGAGAGAACCCACTTTTTAAGATATTTGGAGCCCCCTAGTCGTGATGGAAAAAAAAAAATGACTGACATGGAAAATGCCACACTTTGATGAAGTTTAAAGCTAAAATATGAATCGTACAACTTTGGGGGCTCCAACTCTCTTAAAAATAACCTTCACAGTTGTTAATTATTTTTTCCCATATAGCTGGACACCAGACAGGACATAATTACAGGTTACATGCATACTTCGAGACGGACATTTTGAGATAATTTGACGCTTGACGAAACGAACGATTTTAAGTTTATTTTTGTGCATACTCGAGAAGTTTTTTTTTTTTTTTTGTCTTCAAGTTCTGAGTCAATTTGACGTTATCGTTTAATTTTCCATTACGTTTTTTTCTCTCGTTTTGTTTAAACTCCTTGGTTATCATCGATGAGTGGAATGTCTATTTGAAGTTTTGGCGACGACGATCCCTGTGAGTGGGTTCCTTGTTGGCCCGGTGGTATCAAGTATCCCGAGCCGTCGCTCTGACTCAACGTTGTCAGTATGACAGGAGCGGTTCTCGGCTCACTAGGCACTTTCCTCAGGCTGATTCCATCTACGATTACACCAGCACCGATAACGATCAGACAACATGGGGAATTTTTGCGTTTGAGGAATGAAGAATAAGCCAAAGAAACGTGGGAATATTTTTTTGACAGGAGGAAATATATCGATACAGATTCCACATATTATATTTCAAGTGGAACAAACATTACTTCTCAGACTTGGATATTTTTTATATTTTTAGTACAAGTTGTATTGAGTAAAAAAAAATATTTCATTTCGACATGATGAATATCCAACTTTGTCAGGTAACGAATGCTCGACAAAAGCTAAGTAAGCAGCATATTTTTAAATCAGAGTATTGGAATCTCAAAAAGTCCGATATGAAATCTGATGGTAGATTTTTGCACTAAGTTGATATAAAATTATACTTCGGTATAGGTGAAAAATCGATCCGAGCTTTTCATCATATTAATAATGTTCGAACGTTTGTGTAAGAGTAGTGACCAATCAGATTATTGTTTTGGCCAATATTGGCCTTTTTCATCTAGGGACTGTTTTGTTTCATAAAAATCGCCATTTGAGTTTCCAATGTAGACTCAATTACCTATCCATCCCTTCGATGCCAGGTAGAATTTCACACTTAATGCCGCAGAGGGCAAGAAATACAATGTTTAACTTTTATGAGTCATGGATGAAAATAATAAGCATCATGTGAAATAATAATAAAATAAATCATGTTCGCTAAATAGCATAAATAGCGAGCTAAGCACGTGAAAATTTCTCCTCGAAAATAATCCTCGAAGGGGGTTAATATCATTGCAGAAGCGAGCACGCAAAAGTTAATTGATAAAGCAAATTAGTTCAAGCATCTAAAATATTTTAATGTTTATTTTTATGGATTACTCGAGCACATTTGGAGGAGGTGGAGGAGAGGGCTGAATCTCTATCTAAATTCTACTCTGTTTTTTCTACTTTCTACATTAATTATAAAAAATCTGGACACAAAAAATAATTTAAAAAAATGGTATCGACTATCTCACGATATGGAGAATCATTTGATTCAATCTCTGGGACATTAATAAATGTTATAATTATGCCAAAAAAAAATGACATACCGTTGCCATGACGAAGGTCATCCTGAACTCTGTAAAACTCTGCAAGTTCACGTCCGGAGCACAATGGCGTGTCGACCTGAACAGTGCTGTTAAAAAGGGAATGATCAACCTCGTAACCCTGTCGTTCCTTGGAGTAACAAACCATCGGTTCGAATCTGTGACCCCATAGAATTTCCTGCGGTAGATAACTCGATCGTGCTTGGGTAGTTTGTCCAGTTGATTCAATCGTTCCCTCAAGTATGACAACAACCTCAAAACGTTCCGTCAACATATCTTCGGCTGACATATTGTAAAATGGCGATTCGGCATTGATCTTATGGACAATGGTGGTTGGCCATATGAAAAATAAATTGCCATTTTCGCCATCAGTGCCAACGGCCAATTCTTGTTGATGGGGTGATAGAGTCTCGCCCTCTTTGGTCATACGAGTTCTAATTACTTGGGCCCGTACACTGGCCCCGATAATGTGAGATTTTCTCATATCAGCAACGCGAAACATCAGAGAAAGTTCACCATCCCGTTGACATATCACGGCATTTCGTGAGAATAAAAGAGTTTGCGTTCGTTGTTTTGGACGACTCATTTTTGCAAAAACAATACCGACCATAAATGCCTGAATCATAACTCCAGCTATGCTTTGAAGGCACATTACGAAAATTGCTTCTGGACATTCCTCGGTTGTTGATCTGCTGCCATAACCGATCGTATGCTGGGTCTCGATTGAGAAGAGAAAACAACTCGTGAATGAGAATATATTGTATATACAGGGTGTCCAATTGTTAACGATTTGAACCGGTGGCAAATGTTTCTCATCGAAATCACCATGAGTGAAGGCAATCAGCCACCATATCACCGCAAAACCAAGCCAAGAGAGCAAAAAACTCAGCGTAAAGCACAAAAGCGTCCAGCGCCATTGCGTATCGACGAGGGTTGTGAAAATGTCCTGCAAAAAACGCAACGAACGACGCGATATTCTTGATTGCAGAACGTTACACTCCCCACTCTTCAGGACTGCTCGACGACGTATCTTTCGCACTGGGCCTGCCCTGTAACGGCTCCTATAATCAAAAGTTAAAAAAAACAAAATCGTCAGTGTCAATTTTTGTTGTTGTTTCGTTTTTTCATTGCTTGGATATTTATTGGTGAATAAAAATGACTAGAAATATAGCGATAATGATAAATTTTTTTTCGGGTTTTAATCGTCATTCGATGAACACGAATCATTGTAAACAATAATAGAATTTATTTTTATAATTTTTTTCTTAATATTTCGATAAATAGAATAATATTTATTGGTGAATAAAAATGACTAGAAATATAGCGAATGATAATTATTTTTTCGGGTTTTACTCGTCATTCTATGAACACAAATAATTGTAAACAATAATAGAATTTATTTTTATAATTTTTTTCTTAATATTTCGATAAATAGAATAATATTTATTGGTGAATAAAAATGACTAGAAATATAGCGAATGATACATTTTTTTTCGGGTTTTAATCGTCATTCGATGAACACGAATCATTGTAAACAATAATAGAATTTATTTTTATAATTTTTTTCTCAATATTTCGATAAATGGAAACAAAACAAAATCGTCAATGTAAGTTTTTGTTGTTGTTTCGTTTTTCCATTGTTTGAATATTTATTGGTGAATAAAAATGACTAGAAATATAGCGAATGATAATTTTTTTTCGGGCTTTACTCGTCATTCGATGAACACGAATCATTGTAAACAATAATAGAATTTATTTTTATAATTTTTTTCTTAATATTTCGATAAATAGAATAATATTTATTGGTGAATAAAAATGACTAGAAATATAGCGATAATGATACATTTTTTTTCGGGTTTTACTCGTCATACGATGAACACGAATCATCGTAAACAATAATAGAATTTATTTTTATAAATTTTTTTCTTAATATTTCGATAAATAGATTTTTTTTTCTTAATATTTCGATAAATAGAATAATATTTATTGGTGAACAAAAACGACTAGAAATATAGCGATAATGATATTTTTTTTTCGGGTTTTACTCGTCATTCGATGAACACGAATAATTGTAAACAATAATACAATTTATTTTTATAATTTTTTTCTTAATATTTCGATAAATAGAAATAATGGAAAATGGTGAAAGAATTATTTTTATAATTTAATTCATCGATCGAGCAATGCGAAAACAATTGTAAATTATGAAACAATATAATAGTTTTAATTATTTTTCATTCTCGTAGCTACGAGGAGGTTGGAATTGAATTCTTATAGGCTCGCATGTGCAGTTGAATTTTTTCGTTGTCAGATAAAAATTGAACGGATCAGACAGAGGAATGTCTCTCGAATTTTTCGTCACATCACGACAGATTCTTCTCACGAGATCAGAGCAACAAGTGTCGCATTGAATTGCAAATAAGTCGGGAGTTGTTGCTCATTATATTTTGCTCTATTCGCGATAAATATGGCATCGTGTCACGGCGCCTGTCACGAGGCTATACGTTACAAGAATCTCATTGCGAATACAATTGCAATGTACGACAATGCCATCAGTCATATATACGTACACACACACACACACACATATATATATATATAGGTGTATATGATTTTTTCAAGTCATTAAATCCTCGTGTCTTTCGGCGTAATATTGTGAGATACGAACTAAATTGAAGAAAAAAAGTTCCATAATTTACAGATTTAATTTTTACGACGTAAAAAATGAGTTGGAAGAATGAAAAAGTGTTATCTTGAAAAGCGTATCTAGATTCTGACACGTGGTGTTGTCAAAATAAATCAATTTTAATCATTCAATTTATTTCAGTGATGCTTATATATATATATATCAATTAATTATTTTTTAAGTAATTAATCAATTAATAAATGTCTAATTGAATGTATTTGATAGATGTATGTCACCTTGAAATCTATCAGCTGTGTTTACACTAGATTATATTGTGTAGGAATGAGTGACCTTCCCATGAGGCTTTTTTATTCCTATCGTAGAGTCTCGTATCTCACTGCTCGTGGAAAAAATGCTCGAAAAGTGAGAAAGTTCTTGTATCGAATGACAATCTTTGCTTCAACATTCTATCATAATTTATCATCTCGAACCTTCCTCAAGTCCGTGACGATGTTATGGAGGGCACAATACCGCATTCTCTGATGGAATGAGTACGAAGTGTGACGTGGATTAGGGTCGTTCAGATAAGATAAGAAAACATGAAATATATATATGAAAAAATTTGAGCTCAGACGATAACAAAACTCGAGAGACTCACAAGGTGTTTTGTCACTTCCCTTGAGGGCGAAGCAACAAATATCACTCAGAAATCTCTTATGTCACAAGTGTATTGGCATATGTGTCTATACGTCCATTGCTGAAATATGCAAACTCATTTTTTCATGTCTGAATAATGAGATTACGGAATCTTTGGGTTCGTTTGGGTTCAGGTTAGATCAGTTAATCCAAGTTGGAACAATTTTCAATTTTATTACGATTTTTGCATCTTCCCTTTATTTCGATCTCGATTTTTACAATTTTTTCAACCTCGATTCAAAAAAAAATATTAGTACTTCCTTTTGTTTCGTACAATTTCAGTTATTTCAATTTTTCTCATTTTAGTTATTGCAATCTTTTTTTTCTCCTCAATTTCTATCAAACTTGATTAGGACAATTTTATTTATTTGGACGCCGATTTTGGACATTTCAATAATTCAATATTACGTTCTAGTCAACTTCTTAAATCATTGAATGAAATTATTAAATTACTCACGAGGGACTTCTTTACATTTAATTGTATTTTATGGTCTGGCACGACTTTTCCTTACCAAACAAAAAACAAATATATATATATTAAACTGCTTTAGTCTCCATCTTTATTCTTAAGGTCAACATCTTGTCCATTGGCTTCTTAAAAAAAAAAAAAAAAAAGAAACCGTCCAAGTTTGTTGACCGTTAAGAAATTTTCAAAGACAAGAACGGACGACCTTATTATGCATATATAAAGCACTTTTTGCGATCGCATTTTTTTTAAATTTAAACAAGAGGTTTGTAAAAAAAACACGTCTGTTAATGTGGGAGCAGGTGGACGACTCAATTTATACTCTTTGAGTCTCGTCTCTCTCTCTCTCTCTCTCTCTCTCTCTCTCTCTCACCCACTCACGTTGAAATTCAAGGCCACCTCGATTACATGACAAATAAACATTCGTTATCACCCTGATGCACATTCTTACTATATACACTGATATTTATTATCAGGTGTAAATCAGTCAAGAATTGAGACACCATCTCTGATTTTGAGCCATGTCCAGACGCAAACTGAGGTTCTTAAATATCGTCAAATTATCATTTCAATGTTTTCTTCTCTCCTAAATCTCGTTAAGTATTGGGATTTTTTTTTTTTTTTTTATTATTATATCGACATTATATCGATTTATATATTATATCTCATTGTGCGATATTATCAAAGCATTTGAAATTTTTTTATTCTCCATTCTTTCGTGCGTCATGTAATCTTCTTGAAGATAAAGACGTGTGAGGAGGTCTCGATCAGTGAAAAAGAAAATATATATTTACTCGTATCTTCATTGTAGATGTGTATGTAAAATGCACCACAGATGTTGTGCAGATGCGTTATCTCGATTAATTTTGAAATTAATCAATGCTTCACACGAATAACGAGAATTGTTGCTAAAAAAAAAGTACAACGTACTGGGAAAAAAGGAGTGAAAAAAGTTTCACGAAATTTTGGCGAGGCGTTTAACAGTGTCGTGAAAAGCATAATTTTCTATATACCTTCAAATGCATAATTTTAAATGTATTTCATTTTATAATTTTTAATAAAATTAAGCATTTCTCTATAATGAATTTAATTGTAAACATTTAATAAATTATAGGCAAAAAAATTCGGTGAAAAAAAAAAACTAAAGTAAATATGAATATTTAACGTTTCTTGGCTGTCAATATTGGATGCACTATGTGTGCATGCAGTATATATATAGATCGGTAGTAGAGCAGACAGGATGAGCTTTGCGCGAACATCTAGATTTTTTTATACGGTGAAAAAACGCAATTTACGACCGTTTGTATCGACGTAGCTTAAACCTGGTTCATTTTTTTTTTTAAATACAGTTTAACGTTCGATTAACGTTGGAGCAAACAGGCTTTAGTCGATCGATCGTTATTGCCCGTGATCTTTCAACATCGCGTGAATTTTACACCAACAGGTCGATAAAATAATAAACAAATTAGCCCCAGCATGATAGAAAAAGTTATCATGTTCGTATTTATGCGATCGAACAATTTTCCCATGAGATTTGTTTCGTTAAAAAGTTCGCGATAATTCGTGATCGTTTTTCTCCTTAATCGAAGTTAATCAGTCTTGTTAGTATAAATTGTGCAAAAATCGAAAATTAAACTGCCCTGGAGTGAAACGGAAGTAAGTATAATTTTTTTTCTTTCGTTTCGTAATTTTATTTTATTACATGAGGATGGTGGAAAAAAATATGAAAAGTATTGTAATTTTTATCTGGTGATAATAATTTGCCATTAAATAATCTTTTTTCCAAAGAATTTTCAATTTACATTATACTTTTTTTAATGACTTTTCTCTGGCATTTAATATTTCGAATATTTTTTCATTTGCCATGATGACAATTTGTCAATGCTGACACGACCAGAAAACACAGCGATATTTCATTAAACATCTGACATTAATTGCAAATGAGGCGTGGAAGTTGGGTTTTCCTTGCTGCTCGTGTGGGCATTTAGTTCGATTTTTTCTCTCTGCATACGTTACAATATGTAAGATCCATCCAAGACAATATGTAGAACGTAATAATATACTTTGAGTACGTTCGATTAATTGTGGTGGGGAAGATTAATGTCCAGGTGGAGTTGATTAAACAAAACAGAGTCATCAAGTCATTATAAAAGTCTAGAATGTTGTTAGAAACTTCACCAATGAATAATAACAATGACAATAAAAATAATGATAAAAAAATAGATATAAATATTGCACTATATTTATATATTTTATTTATTTATATATTTTCATTAAAAAAAAATTTTGCGATATTTAGTACTCTACGTGGTATTAATACCTGCTTCTCAAACCCAAACCCAAACCCAAACCCAAACCCAAACTTCACCAATGAATAATAACAATGACAATAAAAATAATGATAAAAAAATAGATATGAATATTGCACTATATTTATATATTTTATTTATTTATATATTTTCATTAAAAAAAAATCCGCGATATTTAGTACTCTACGTGGTATTAATACCTGCTTCTCAATGATGGATTTGGGCTTTTTGGCACCCGCGAAATGACAATCGGCGTGTGACTTCGAAAGGGCAAAAGTCTCTGATCGTCACAGTCCTCTGGTGTCAATAAGGACTGACCATTCGGTGCACTATTTTTAGCAATATCGCCGTTCATTTTTCTTTCAATAATAATCAAAAAACAAAATCCTCCTTTAAAATGTTTCCTTTTTCACATGTAAAGTATTCTTATTGTTAATCAAATTTTTTCACTCACGATCGAACTTTAATCCTCAATTAAATTCCTCACACTTTATTTGCTGTGCCTTGTAAATTGAAATAAAAAAATTCTGGATCACTTTTATTCGTGGCCATGAAAAAGTTTTCCACAAAATTCCATTAACCTTGTTGACGTCAATCAATCAATTATAAATTTTTTCTTCAATCTGGAGCATAATTTTTTTTAAATATATTTTTATTTAAATCAGAATGGATATTTCGACATTATAATAAAAATAAATAATGACTGGAATTTTTCCGTGACTGGCCAACTCGTTTGTGCGACAAGTACGAAACTAAACGAGTTTGTTACGAGGTGCCTGGGTCGTCTTGCATCTCGTAAGGGAGCTTCACGTTTAGTCTCACGTTGACGTTTCGTTCATCAATCGTTCAAATTATTTTTCTTTCCTCTCCAATACGGCGATGTATAGGAACGTTTCACTTGTATCGTCTCTCCTCAATCATTGAATTCGACTATATGAACGATGTCTCGTATTTCCGTCTGAATTCACTTCCGTACAATGCATATGTGTCTTATATATATATATATGACGTCACGAAGAATCGAGAGTGAAATATATACACATATATATATATAATGATGGTTCTCGAGGTTTTCAAAAATATATAGATCGTACATTCGTATATATTTATGGAAATATATACGAGTACATAAATATATATGCATATATATTCGTTACATGAGTGTAATCCTCATTCTCGATGTGTACAATCGTTTTGCTTCCGATCGTTTGAATAACTCTTCGGTATACCAATGAGCGATTATTTCATTAGCTCGCAGCTCGATTTAAACCTGGTTCATCCGTGTTATATATACATATATATATACATATAAAAATACGTATATTCAGTGCTGTTGTTTTTCATATAAATGAAAATCATTTTTTGGTCTCTTTGTCGTATCGATCGTTTACCGATGACGTATCGAATCAGAATGATCGGTATCGATTGCCAAGTGCCACGAGACTCGTCTGTAATTTTTTTTAAACTTGTCTTCTTCTCTTCAATTTTTGGGATTTTCTTTACTCTGATCTCTTTCGTTAAATTCAAAATAGTACGAAGAATTTTTTTTAATTTTTTACTTTGAAAATAAATTTGTCAAATTAACAAAAAAAAAAATTATTCATTTGTGAAGATTTGATAATTAATTTATGAACTTTCAGAAATTTAACTTTTACATTTAATTTTATTTAAAGTTGATTTTCATCGATCAAATTATTTCTTATGATTTTTGGTTTATCCAGTTTTTTTTTTACAAACAATCCGATGTCTTGAGATACTTGGGGCGAGAAAAATTCATAATACTAATGCGATATGAATCTCGGCGTTAGGGCAGTTGCGCGAAGAGCAAAATCGACTCTAATACTGATCATCGGACACTGGGTCGCTTCTCTTTATACGTTCGGTGTCTGTGGCAAAGCACCTTCTTCCACTTATCGGTCACTTACAGACCACACCGGTGTTTGCTCTCGCTCTTTGCAGAAATAAAAAAAATTAAAAAAAAAAATGACCGCATCGGCGAATGCGCAAATCTTTTCAGTCAAGATCGCGGTCTCGAAAATAAGCAAATGAGAATTACACACGATAATTTTGCGACAATTACTCCTCTTTTTTTTTGTTTTTAGAGAATGTAAAAAAAAAAAGAAAATCGTTACTCTGCTTGAAATTTGTGAAATTTTATGCGACGATTTTGCGATATTTTCGAGATGGAGAAAAATAATTTTTGATTATCTTGTGACAAAATAATCATCGATCAAAAAGTTGGAAAAATATTTTTTGATAATTATATTTTTTTGATACTAATTGAAAAATTATATTGAATAATTTTTCATTAGAATTCAGCCCATCCTCGATTAGCAAGGTCCACGTTCTTTTACTTCCGTATTTTGTCATTTATTTATAGATTGATTATTTATGTTTTTTGCAAAAAGAAGAGGAAAATAACTCGCGATGGGGAAGTTTTACTGTCACGTTATGTGTTTGACTCTCGTGTTAGTGTCGACGTTCCGTGTTTGACTCTCATGTTAGTGTCGTTGTCAATAACCTCAGTCGCCAATACGCACAAAAAAAAACTAACAAACACACTTTTCGTATTTTATTATATTACGAGAGTCCAATTGAGCAAGAAA
Source organism: Dyspetes luteomarginatus (assembly GCA_963669185.1). Lineage (NCBI taxonomy): Eukaryota > Metazoa > Arthropoda > Insecta > Hymenoptera > Ichneumonidae > Dyspetes > Dyspetes luteomarginatus. The sequence goes on from OY769911.1 coordinate 2,730,698, forward strand.
AACGAAATAAAATTGTCGTGATGAATTTTCTTCTCCCTTGATGATTCAATATTAAATTGATTATTTGATGGCATTTAGAGTTCATGTGGAAGGTTATCGATAATTTTTTTTTAGCCTTTATTATTCCATCTAGATCGTAGCAACTATTCGCTTATTACATGATAAAAATTTTCTTGAAAAATTATATTGAATAATTTTTCATTAGAATCCAGCCCATCCTCGATTGGCAAGTTTCACGTTCTTTTACTTCCGTATTTTGTCATTTATTTATAGATTGATTATTTATGTTTGTTGCAAAAAGAAGAGGAAAATAACTCGCGATGGGGAAGTTTTACTGTCACCTTATGTGTTTGACTCTCGTGTTAGTGTCGACGTTCCGTGTTTGACTCTCATGTTAGTGTCGTTGTCAATAACCTCACTCGCCAATACGCACAAAAAAAAACTAACACACTTTTCGTATTTTATTATATTACGAGAGTCCAATTGAGCAAGAAAAACGAAATAAAATTGTCGTGATGAATTTTCTTCTCCCTTGATGATTCAATATTAAATTGATTATTTGATGGCATTTAGAGTTCATCTGGAAGGTTATCGATAATTTTTTTTTAGCCTTTATTATTCCATCTAGATCGCAGCAACTAAATACAAAATTAACGTTTCCACGATAAATCTGAATGTTGCTTACACTTTTTTTTTTTTTCGCAAAAAATGTACAAAACATTTTTCAATATTTGATTATTTAATTTTCGCCATTTTTATTCACTTTTTTAATCCATTCTCGAGTCACTACACATTTTTAGTATTTTTTATTAATACAGATTTTCATACTCGGAGCGATAAAGAAAGAATTTTTGGAATTAAAAAAAAAAATTGTTTGAAACAAAGTTTGACGTCTGACGTTTGACTTGAGAAGAAAACTTGACGTCACCTCGCGACCGCGAAGGTACCAAATGAGAGTGACACTCGGTCGTGTCTCTTATCGTCAAGTTAGCACCCGAGAGCTCGTTAGCTCGTTATCAGAATCGCTCAGCCAATCTCCAGAAAATCGCTGATTGTCTTCTCTATTGTTGAGCTGTGTGTGTGTGTGTGTGTGTGTGTGTGAAAACCTGAAGATTCGAGGTGTTGGATTCACGTCAAGAGTGAAATGTACAATGAGGGGAAACGTTTTTTTTTTGCCTACGAGCCGAAATTGGAGACAAACAAAATATGATTCATGAAGGAAAAAAAAATAAGGAATTTAAAATAAGTACAGAAATGCTCGATTAAATGATCGATCTTAATAAAATATTGTGTGCAAAATTTATATTAATTCATTTGAGAAATTAATTATTGAATTTAAAAAAATCGTAAATTATCTAAATTTAAATTTTCTCGAGCCCCGGAAGGCTTGGACGTAAGGAGAGATCCGGAAAGGATGAGCGCGAAATACAAACCGGAAATGCTCGATTAACGTTGCTCTCCAAGATGTGTAAAGTAAAATACACGATTGGTATTACTCTACGTCCTCTACGTCCTCTACGTCCACTACGTCCTCTACGTCCTCTACGTGGACGTAGAGGGTAAAATTTAATAATGATGCAAAAAATCAAAAATATTATTTCAAAAAGTTTCTTGTCTGTCTTAAAATGATTTTGTCCTTAATCCAATCGTGTGGAGGTAAAAAAAAATGATACGTCATTTATTCAAATTTATTTTGATGGAATATTTAATTTGTTTGATTGAATATTAATTTTTACCTTTCACGCTTTGCTTATTTTGTATTATTATTAATTAATTATAATCCATCATTAATTATTTGTTGGTAAAACAAATTTATGAGTAATTTACTCAATTTTATATTTATAAAATATTTTAATTTTTTCATTGAATTTTTACCTTTCGCGATTTTTTTGCCTCAATTATTATTATTGAATTATAATCGACAATTAATTATTTATTACATCATGTATATAGATCATAACATGCCCCGTGTTTATTTAAACAGCATTGAAATACTTTTGCATATCCCCTCCGGAAATGCGCACGCTGTGAGTTCACGAGATGATTTATGTATATAATTCAAGCCGGAAAGGAACGATCAGTGGAGATCGCGTAACGACGAAGTAACATAGAATCGCATTAAGTGAACAATTAATTTATTCATCGCGTATCAGAGCGTCGTCGCGTTTTGTCTCCACGCCATGTTGAATTAGCCATGAGAACATGTGAGTTTTATTTGACTTGGATGTATCAGACCAGAGCTGCGATGCGGTGGGTGTTGGGAAAAAAAAAAAAAAAAAAAAAAAAACGTGACAAAACGAAGAGTTTAGTTGTGTTTGATAATATATCTCATTGGCTAATCCTCATCATGTATAAATCCATAACAAATTGGATATTAAAAAAACCATCCGAATAAATTTAAAAAAATCTTTCGTGACACAAGAGACATGAATTTATGTACGAATTAACTTTTACGATAAGTTTTCACTGAGACAAAAAAATTTGAGACTTTTTATATTATCAATTTTATATCGTACTGGGAAGAAAAGTATTTGAAATGAAGAATTCTTCCGAAATTTATAGACGACGGAGAAATTATTGTTGTAACGCTGGTATATACCTATCGACGTAATTAATGTTGGACAATATTTGCGCAACTGTCGAACTATAAATGCGTGGCAAGTATTGAGAACTTTGGTCGCATGTACAAGAGCGTGGGACGAATTAAATAATTGATGGTCGATACAGAAATTAATGAGAATACGATGCAGTGTAAAAGGTGAGAGAAATAATTATTAATCGTGGCTGGATCAATTATCAAAATTACAATATTTATTTTTCAATAATGTTTTTTTTTTTGCTTATTCAAAATAATTTATTTTTAATGACAATAGCTAGCTGACTTATTGAAGGCTGGTTTAGAAATCAAACAACGTCGTGGTAAAAAATGGAAAATTAATTTATATCTGTAATTTTTTCAGGCGTAAGAAATTTATTAACCCGAATAATAAATAAATAAATTTATCGACGATGATCGTGTTTATTATTTACGGTTGAAAAATGCATTAAGCACCATACCGATGATGTTAAAAAAAAATGAGTATTGAATTTCGAATAAATTAATTCTTGTACAAAATTTGAAATATTTTCAGTTTGCAATTTATCGATAATTGGCCCCCCTCAAAGATTAATAACGGGGACGGTAATCTTGTACTATAATTTTCAATAATTATAATAAATATATAAATCTATTTATCCTGCACTGCGAATTCTACCTTCTCTAATGAACCAACCAGCTGTCCCGAATATTGCGGGACGAACGTCTCGATGATCTTCGGTGTCTTGAATTTTTTCGTCTGTCGATGATCGACGTTGGCCTCACGACGATCGTTCTCGTCCTCAGGGTCGATTCGACGTGACGACTCCCTTCGTTAATCAAGCACTCTTTTCGAATATTCGACATTTTTAATACGACTCGTCTAATCACGAGATTATTTTAATAAATTTAATCGTCAGACAAAAATTTCGATCCCTCGTTCACGCACTTGTTCGTCAAACTTTAGCACAATAAGTAGTAACGGCAACAGCATCATCGCGAACCGTCGAATCTATAGTGAGAAGCCGAGTGGAGCTTCATTCCTCATCGTCTGAAATTGGCCATCGACCCTTTCTACTCCCACTATCTCACTGATAATAAATCTTTTCAATTCATGCAACTCGAGAAAATGAATTTTTTCATATATATTTTTTAAATATTTTCAATTAATTATATCGTCCAACGTTGCAGTAATCAAAATTTACTCATTAAATAATTTCAGAATTTCAATTACATCGAAATTCAGATTCAAATAAATTTATTAAAAAATTGCAATCGTGGTATAGTAATATGAATTATAATCTGTAGTTACTTCATAAATTATGTATATTGTATCATTTTTCAATTATTAGTTATTATATGATAATGAGAAAATGGTTTTTTGCCATTTTCTAGTCATCGACGTTGATGACCTGTCAATTTTCATTATTCCCCGTTCAATGATGCTTAAAAAAAACGTACATTCTTATCTTGAGAGAATCTTCGCGACACTCGAATCATCACCGAACTCTTCGCGACGAGTGGTCGTTACGTACTGTGTAATGTTAACTTATAACACAGTAGCTTATAAGGTCACACCCGATAAACGCTCTCGTAATAAGACTAACCAATGGTAGCAACGATTCGTCAAGTAATAGAGCTCTTCCTCAAGTGTGTGCGAGAGTGTTAATTTTTTTTTCGCCACCGATTGCGAATACATATTATATATATATATATATATATTAAAATATTAAAACACATACTTTTACGTATATAGTTAGCATTTATACTCTCAAGTGTGTGCGTGTTACTTTTTTTTCGCCACTGATTGCGACTAAAAATATAGCACAGTATAGAGATATAAATATATCGGTAATAATTTATTAAAATATTAAAAAAATATATATATATATATATTTGTACATATACGTATGTGTATAGATACGTTTTTAATACAGATATATTTACGTCAATATTTATAAAATTAATTTAGTAAATGATGTGTAAACGTCGATTGAATGTCACAGGTCCGAGAGGCGACGACCGAGTTTCAAGATAAGGGGTTAGAGCTTGTGTGATAAACACGAGTGTTTTGCCAGAATTAAAGTAGCAACTTGAAATGAGAACAAATATATCCTACTGACAACATTTAAAAGCCTTAAACGACGATTCGAAGAAACCAAATGAGTGTTTGCATTATAAAATTTGAACAAATAACATAATAACTAAATGAAATAATAAAAAAAAAATATATTTTTAACGATAAAAAAATACGAGGATGTTTTTTTAAGCAAAAAATGATTTATGAACGAATTTAAGCGTTCTAGAATTCTCGTTCTTATCGTTAGTTCAAATTATTCGTTGATTTCTCGCGACGCGTGCTTTTTCCAACTAAAATGGAATCTCGCTTGTACGTTCTTTGGTTATCACAACGGTGGAGAGAAATCATGAAATAAAATAATGACTTGATTAAGTGAAAAATTTAAATATACAGCTACGTTTTTTTTGCATAAAAAAATTATTAATAAATAAATGGACGCGTTTCACACATAAGCACTCTCGGTTTATAAGTCGAATTATTTGATGATCTCTCGCCGCGTGCTTTTTCCAACTAAAATCAAAACGATTGTGCGAGCCACTCTTCGGCCACTATAAAAATGAGAGGAGCGTGGATATTAGAACGTCACGAATATGTGCATATATCGCTCGAGAATTCGCGGATGCAACGATGTGTATATATATATATATATGCAGCGATCGGAACTGCAGCACACACGTGATTATCGTTTTTAACATTGTGATTGTTGGTTTTCGCCTTGGCAGCATGCATTCCGACAGATTGAAGCTTGTCGAGTTAATGCGTTTATAATTGCAGACACGAAAGGATCATTCCATATATATATGTAGTGTGCAGCAATTTTTATAAAAATGTCCGACAGCGTTTGATCTTTTACTTAAAAAAAACCGATTTTTTCAATCCACGGTAAGAGAAAGTGTAAAAAAAAGAATTAAATTTTTCAAGACTCACAAGTGAAGAAAAATTTCATAGAAAAAAAAAAATAGTTTTTTAAAATATTTTTTCACGTGCATCGAGTGTAGAATGAGTACCATACATATATATATTACACAATAATGTATTGTGTATATTCGTATGTACAAGAGTAATACGTAATTCTCAAAATTTATTACGAGTCGTGTTCATCCATACACGTAACTCTATCATCCGTGAGCTGGGTAATAAAAAAATAAAATGCTAGCACTTTACTCGTTATTTTCTTTTACAGATGGAAAAATAATGTAATAGAAATAATGCCAAGTGGGGAGAAAATATAATTTCTAGGCAAATAAATTATATGTTGATCCATTTTGTATTTGAAAGTAACAAGTTTGCAAGCTGCAAGTAACAAAAAATTACGAATGTTATGAATAATTTTTGATTAATTCACAAAAATTATTCTTCGATAGATTTTTGTTATAAATAATTATTAGGGGAATTTTGGAATATACAATGAATGAAAAATTAAATTATCAACGTGATATGAAGTACCCACAACGACGCTGGGAGTGCGGGAAAGATGCATTTTCCTACAAGATACGTTTTCCAATTAAAAATTGGTATTTGAGGTATGAAGCTTGCAGCTTATAAGAATCTCGAACTGGAGACGATGGAGGTCGAAGTTTTCAACTTTTTCTCGAAATTATCAACCCTTTGGAACATATTTAGGAACGCAATATTTTATTTTCGAATGAAAATTGGACGTAGAGAAAATTCAAATTTATCGCTTATGCGATTATTTTATAGTAGAAAGTTGGAATTTCTCCATTACTATTCGTAGCAAATTGCAAATTTTTTTAAATATTAACTTAGTGACAGCCAGAAATTCAAATGCAGACTTTTTACTTTAATATAGTGCCATGAAAAGTGTCAATTATTTACTATAAAATAGATGCACAAAGTGTAAATCGATTTTGCAGCTACTATAATTTTTTTCAAGTGTTTGTTAATATCATTTTTAATTTATCGCTTATGCGATTATTTTATAGTAGAAAGTTGGAATTTCTCCATTACTATTCGTCGCAAATTGCAAATTTTTTTAAATATTAACTTAGTGACAGCCAGAAACTCAAATGCAGATTTTTTACTTTAATATAGTGCCATGAAAAGTGTCAATTATTTACTATAAAATAGATGCACAAAATATAAATCGATTTTGCAGCTACTATAATTTTTTTCAAGCGTTTGTTAATATCATTTTTAATTTATCGCTTATGCGATTATTTTATAGTAGAAAGTTGGAATTTCTCCATTACTATTCGTCGCAAATTGCAAATTTTTTTAAATATTAACTTAGTGACAGCCAGAAACTCAAATGCAGATTTTTTACTTTAATATAGTGCCATAAAAAGTGTCAATTATTTACCATAAAATAGATGCACAAAGTATAAATCGATTTTGCACTATAATTTTTTTCAAGCGTTTGTTAATATCATTTTAAAATAAAAATAAAAACATTACCTGTAAGAATCCTGACGACCGACGCCGCCAATGCTGCTGCTCTGCGTGCTGACCCTGACCAGGGTCAAGTTTCTCGGCAAACCGGCACCGGGACCGCCGATTTTTTGTACCAAAAGCGGTGATTCTGCTCGTGGTGGGTTTATCTCATTGCGGGCCGAGTTATTGGGATCGGTATCGCGTTCCTCCTCCTCCTCGATCGTTCCTGGCAAACGAAAAAGTTTCTGTGGCTCGTCCATGTTGATATTGTCGTGGAGCTTCTCGAGCACACTCGCGTTTCAACTGTCACCACCAAAATCGCTCCTACCGAACATCGTCACTCTCCTAACTCGCGATTTTCTCGTCATTATTATTTTTTATATCACTTTTTGTTTTTTTTTTTCACCGATTTTAACGTGATCTATTTTATTTTATTTTTTAATTACGAGTTATTATTAGGATCGTTGATTAAATTAAAAATGAGAACGAAAGATGATACTGGTGGTTCCGTTATTGGCTTCTAGATATTGTGGTCAGTCTCGTTATAAATTATTTCTTGAGTAAGCGCATCGAGCTAACCGCGCGTTTAGTTACAGTCCCGCACTTTATTGTGCTCCTATATTTACAGACTTTTGCAACAATTTTTGATAATTTTTTCTTTCTAATTTTGCCTTGTTGTTCGTCAATTTTTTTCTATTTTCCACCGATTCCATCCACCGATTCTGAAACATAAACAATTATAAAGGTACCAGAGGGTTATTTTTTATACATTTTATTTAACCCCTTCCATACCATGTGAAAAACGGCACCTGATCCATACAAATATGGGCCTTTCGAGTTTAACGAATTTTTCGCTTATTCAAAGTGGTTCCAAAAATCGCTAAAAATTTGTCAATAAATACTTTGAACTTGGTAGAATAAATGCCTTTGCTTCATTTTGAAAAAAATCATAAGTTTAATATCATTTAATTATCGAAGAATAAACAATAATTGAGGAGATAAATTGAATTGAATGAACATAAAAAACTCATGTTTGTACGGAAAGGGTTAATAAAACATTAACATCTCATAATTTCACCGTAAGAAAACAAAAACAAAAAAAAAAACGCGCAGAGATAGCAAAATTTGTAGAAAAACATGCCAATGAAAAGTTACAAATTTAATAAAAACATAAAAATTTATCAAAATGGTAGAGATTTTTCTATTATTGTATTTTTTTTTTTTCCTCAACATATTCATCTCGTAATCTCATCGTAACAGAAAACTTTAGCTAGATGGCAAAACTCGCGTGGCTCTTTGTTTATTCTTGGAAAGAAAATGAATGTTCCTTGTGCCCCTTAACGGCCACCGATTACAAGCAGAAGAAAAGAATATGCTTCAGTCTATACTAGCTATATATATATATATATATAAACACATAAAGCCAAGAGAATAATAAGATTTCCACGAATTGCCATAAATTGCACGCGCGCTTATAGAATTCAGATCAGCGCAAAAAATGTAACTAAACAACGGAGAAAAACGCATTAACATAACGAAAAAAAAAAATTAAAAAAACGATCGACCCAAAAGAATATAATAAAAAGTCCTTTCGCACGTTGGAAACCCTTTAAAAAAGTTATTCAACACAATAAAATTGTTTCCTATCCCATTTTCAATCTTTCAAAAAAAAAATACTCGAAAGATAAAAATTAAAAAAACGATCGACCCAAAAGAATATAATAAAAAGTCCTTTCGCACGTTGGAAATCCTTTAAAAAAGTTACTCAACACAATAAAATTGTTTCCTATCCCATTTTCAAGCTTCCAAAAAAAAATACTCCAAAGATAAAAATTAAAAAAACGATCGACCCAATAGAATATAATAAAAAGCCCTTTCGCATGTTGGAAACCCTTTAAAAAAGTTACTCAAGACAATAAAATTGTTTCTTATCCCATTTTCAAGCTTCCAAAAAAAAATACTCGAAAGATAAAAATTAAAAAAACGATCGACCCAATAGAATATAATAAAAAGCCCTTTCGCATGTTGGAAACCCTTTAAAAAAGTTACTCAACACAATAAAATTGTTTCTTATCCCATTTTCAAGCTTTCAAAAAAAAAATACTCGAAAGATAAAAATTAAAAAAACAATCGACCCAAAAGAATATAATAAAAAGCCCTTTCGCATGTTGGAAACCCTTTAAAAAAGTTACTCAACACAATAAAATTGTTTCCTATCCCATTTTCAATCTTCCAAAAAAAAATACTCGAAAGATAAAAATAAAAAAACGATCGACCCAAAAGAATATAATAAAAAGCCCTTTCGCATGTTGGAAACCCTTTAAAAAAGTTACTCAACACAATAAAATTGTTTCCTATCCCATTTTCAATCTTCCAAAAAAAAATACTCGAAAGATAAAAAAATACGTATATAAAAAATTTAATTCTGAAAACAATTTTCGAAAAACTCAAAATGCAACTTTGCAAGGAGATTTTCACATCAAATGTAGATCGCGAGTTATTCAAGGAATTTCGGTTGAAAAAAAAAGAAAATATTAAAAAATTTTGTGATTTGGATGGATAATTTTACCTCCTTAAAATCGTGAGGGCTTTTTTCACGACGCGTAGGAACGTCGAACCGCGCACGATGGACTTCCCTTCGACGACTGGACGTTTCGACGTTTCAGAGATTCCCGCCTGTTCGACACGCACACGCGCATAGACAGAAACAGAGGCACGTATACACGAGAATGATCGTGAGGTCACGATTCTTGCATGCTGGTGCTATTTTTGCATTTATAGTGCAGCGGGGGTAAAATGTTTTCACACACACACATATATATATATATATATACTATATACATAGCAGCATGCAGCGAGTTACGAAGTTGCGTTGAACAAGTTCGTGTCTAACGCATATATAAAACGAACGAAGCGACACGAGCGCTCGAAACGATCAGGGACGCTCTCTGGGATCGCTCTCATAGGCCAGAGAAACGTTCTCTGGATCCAAGAGAGGTCCCTCGTATATAGATTCATGTAGACGTGACGATACACATATATGTATATTTTCAATTTTTTTATTTCCTGTATCACATGAATCCGACAAAAATATTTCGCGATTTATAGATCGGTGCAATTAAAATTGAAAAATGACTTCAAATACGACGATTTATAATTTTTAAAAATATATATATATTTATTTTATATTAACCATTATTTCATCTTGATCTGAACAAATTTTCAACTAATTATTAATTGTTTTGAATAATTATTATTATTTCGAATAACGTTTATTAATTTTTTTAAGCAACTAATTTAGGTTCGTTTTACCGAAAAATGATTATGAATATTATGAATGATTATGAATTGGCATCATAAAAATTTTGATTAGAAAAATGACAATTTAGAAAATTTATACCCAAATTTAAAATTTTTAATGATTATTTATAATTATTTAATAAATTATCTTTAGTTATATTTAAAAAAAAATTGTCGCTATATATGAGCGCCAGTTTGAGCACCCAGCGGGGAATGAATGTGAACATTGACGAAATCACGAGAGAGCAACAGGTGGCTTCGGGCAAACTCGAGCAATGTTCGCACGCAAAACCCGCACATGCTGTTTGTCGGTTCTCTTGTGGCTTTTTAACGCGCGAGCTTCTCGTGCGATTACAAGTGTTCCGGATGGTTAACCGCACAGGTTCTCGCGCCCCGATATATATATATATAAAATAAAAATATATATATATTCGTATAAGTATAATATATATATATATATCTCGTCTACCTGGTCGTATATTCTACCTGGACTGCCTTCTCTATACGAAAAATCAGCTGAACTCACCGACGGGGTCGTTAAACGGGAAAAAAATAAAATAAAAACGGTAAATCCCAATGAAACAACTCTATCGGTTTAAAGGACTATATATATATATATATATATATATATATATATATATATATATATAAATAAATGTGTCTAAGTCAACGTATGTACATAAGGACGTCTGAGACTCAGAATTGCCTGATTACGAGCCTGCCAGCCAACTTTCTCGTATGAAAGATATTCGATTTGTATTACATATATATTCACGTAAGTTTATCTACCAAATTTATGCTGTACTTCAGACACGATAGTTCAACTGGCGCCTGAGAGACTTTTCAGGATATTTGCATGAAATGTTTTTTTTTTTTTTTCTCAAATTCTCAATCACATTATTTTTATTCATGATTTTATTAATCGGAAGTAGCTGATAAAAGGTCGATGAGAGGTGAAAGTAGAAATAAAAATTGAATCGATTGATTTTTGTCCAAGTTTGTGGTATAAAATGATTAATGTTTTTTTTTTTATCTAATGTATTTTTTAACTGATGAGTGGAAATTTACCGAGGTCTCATTATGGATTTTTATTTAATTCTTTCGCCGGACGGAGACGGTCGTGGAGGTCGTGGATCCCCCCACGTTGAGAATGACGAGCGAGAGAGGTTCGAGGAAGGCGAACGAGCCTCTCGATTTATTGCTCATCGTGTGTGTCATAGACGCTGTTCTATCACAATACATCGATAACCAGTCATGGCCCATAGACATATATAGACACATTGACGTACAGGGAGATTGGGGTAAAATGGAACAGGCTGTGCATCAATTGGATTGATGAGGATTAGAGATTTCGGTTTTATTAGCGATTTATTTAGTCCTATATATGTGATCGTCTAATAGTGTCAGGGATGTCTCAGTTCTCGTAAAAATTCACGAACTCCGGAATATTAAGGTTAAGATCGAAAGGGTCACGGATTTTTAATTAACATTGATAAAAAAAAAATAAACAATTGTCCCATTTAACCCCAACTTTTGTGAGAAAAATTCAAGTATAATGACTATCCCACCGGTAAACATAAATATATAGAATGTGAGGAAAGTTGGAACAAATTCGAACATTTATTGTCTCCATAAGATTCATAAAAATTTGCTATTGCTATTTTCTCTCTGTAATTCAGTAATGCGATCCTCGGGACGTTTTCAGGTAACTCATAGAGCAGTTAAAAAATAGGCTGTAAAAATTAAGGAAGTCTCGAATCGACGAAAAACTCGATTTGACAAAAAAAGGATTTTTCCTTGCGTGTTCCATTTTACCCCACTCTTCCCTACGCACTTGTCACACGCATAAAGCGATATGAGAATTGAAAGTTGGTCTACTTTTTTTTCACGCGGGCTCCCGTGAGACACACTTATGGGGCGCCAGTCGATTTTTTAAATTACTTATTTCTCTTTTCTGTTTTTCCAACTGACTAGCGCACATGAATGTAGGCATGGCTCTTGCCTCGTCCAGTTCTCGGCTGTCCTCTCTCACTTCGTGTCTTTCTATTATTAGCACTCTCGTGGAGTGCAGACGACGCGGTCGAAGATTCCGCGCGTCTATCGATCGCCACTTCTGCGCATGCGTCAAAGATCACTCCCCCCACTTTGCCTACTGCAACAGCGAGCACGCGTTCGATCCACTCGCTTACCTTTCTGACTAACCGCCTCTCTGTGATCATTGCCGGTTCGAGATCCGCGCTGTTTTGCCGACCGGATGAAAGTGAAGGGCCCAACACAGGGCCAGTAAATAAAATGCAATTCTTTTTTTTATACAAAATTGTTTATGATGATTTTTTTTTTAGATCAATATAATCGATTGGTTAATCGTACAAAAGCAAAAATTTGAATCTCTTTCAAATAATTACAATTGATTTGAGAATAATTATTCATTAATAAGCCATAAATATTACGTTTATCAATTAATTATTTTGAGATATTTAATATTATTTTTGATTATGTTTTCGGACGTTATATTTCATATGGTTATTTTTATGATCGAGTTATTCGAGGATTGTGTCGTTATTCATCTCACGACTCTTTATACGGTAATTAACGGTTTAATTCGAGATATAATATGATATAAATTGAGAGAAGAAAGATAAAATCAATCTAAAGCAATAAAATATCATTGGGAAAATTCTTCGAATATTTTGCGGTTTTAGCAATCATGAGGGTTTTTTTTTTTTTTTGTTACGTTTAAAAACCGCAGACCGCAGCATCGAAACATGCCGGTACGTTGCGAAGCACGCGATCGTTCAACGAGGGAATTCCGTCACTGCGAGCTGAGGGGCACGATCTATTAATTATAATAAAAAAAAATTCCTCATCCTATTACACTTTCCGGGACGATTTGTACACATATATATTGATAAAAAGGTCTGGAAACGGAAAAAGGACAAAAATTGTCATTAGCGTATATTCCCGGTCGACCTGGATCGACTATAGAGTCGATTCTCGTTCAGCCGGTGAATTAAAAGCAACGGCACTCATTAGAACCGCTTCGCAATCAATTAGTTGGAAAACAGAGAGCCGGACACTTTCACGCGATTCGTGATTCAAACGGAGCTCCAATGTGACTTTATATTTACCATTCACGACCTTCTAGCGCACACTCCATGTTGTTTGTGAAAAAAAAAAAATACTCAACACGTAATATGTTTACATATGTATGTGTACCGGATACTGGTACGTTGCACGTTGGAGCATAAAAATACGAGAAAAACAAATGAAAAGAACACAAAGCAAAAAAAATATTTCGAAATCACCTACAGTATAAAACGTATAATAAAAACAATTCGCATTAATTACTCGTTCCATGACAACAATAACGATTTAAGCTCGTTAAAAGGCGCGAAATTTAAAAATTTCAAAAAGCCCGCCAATTATAAAATTGACGATATTCCCGCGTTTTTTTTTTCTGTAATTTCAAACAATTCAAACGTACCCAAACTAAAGGAGCCTCCTCGATTTAAATTGTTGCTTGAAACCGGCACACGTGGTCGAACAAAATACACTTTCGATCATTAAATAAAATGACACACGCACACTTTTTTTTTTCCTCACGTCAACTTTTATTGTCTTTTGCACATTTTTTTCGTACTTTTCGTGGTTATTGAAAATCCATACACAGTTTGTGGCTTTTTTTTAAATGAAAGTATTGGTCGTGTGTATCTTGGTGATACTGGAACGTTTGTAGATTAAATGCCTCTCGGTCTGGCTGTGACAAAATATCCACGACAATGACAGCAATGACGATTACTGTTACGATATGTGTCAGTACAAGTGCAATATAAGCGAGACGATCGTGAATGAGCAAAAACTTCCAACTCGCGTTTCACGTCTCTTACTTCTCGATATTATAACCAAGGAGTTTGTACAAAGAGTGACGTCAGCTCTCTCGTCGAGAGAAGCAGCACGATGAGAGCGAAGCAAACCAAGGCACACCACGGTACGGGACAACGGCGGTTTTACCATCGCCTTTATCCCTCCTTCGAGATTCTTTATACATATTATACATACATATATATATATACCTATATATATATATATATATATGTACGTATTTCATATATTTTTCTCTCTTCAGAGCTGGTCGTCTCTCGCTCTCTTTCCTACCTCGTAAAGTCTCACTGACTTATTCACTCACTTATATGCATGTATACTATATGTGTTATGTACGATGTCAATGTGTAGATATTTGGCTACTCGCTCGTTCACACGTCGTCGAACCTTCGCTCCGTCTCAGCTCATTTTCTCTTTCTCGCACTCGAGCAAAAATCTACTATCGGTTCTATACTCACTTTGACGCCACGATGACCCCCCACTTAGGTCTCTTGCATTCTCTTTTTTTTTTTCCTTCTTCGTCTATTTGTGATTTTTTTTTTATACTTTGGTTTTTAATGATTCACTCGATTTTCCATTTTGTATTGCCTCTTGCATTCCCAATTTTTTTCTTCCTTCGTCCGTTTATGAGTTACTTTTTCTACTTTGGTTCCTACTGATTTTTGTACGTGTATATTTTAGTAATAAACGTATAGAAAATAAAATAAAGATGAGCATTTTTTACAAATAAATTATTCATTAAATATTGGGAAAAAAATGTTTCAATTAACATTTTGATCAAATAACTTTTTTATAATTTTTGTCTCGATTGAAATTTGCCATGCCTTCTACGATGTCTTTACATCAAGGTTGGGGTCTTCGTACTCAAAGGGGCATCTCTCTTCCTCCTACTCATTTCCCCATATATATATATATATATATATATATATATGTCGATATACATAAATTGTATCTATCTGACACTCACTCGAAGCACAAATAGAGGAGCTCACAGTGACTCTAAACTCGATTAAGATCGGAACACACGACTCATCTCTCTAATCGCTTCCATTGTCGAGATGAGAAAGAGAAAGAGAGAGAGAGAGAGAGGAGTAAGTGTCTTGTACTTATTTGTCGGGGGCCCTCCGCCTCTCGTTACAGCACACGAGAGTAGAATTCTGTACATATACCCAGTGACTGAATTTTATTGCGAATATCGGAGTGGAAATTTTTCAAAAAATTAAAAAAAAAATTTAAAAATAATTTCATGATTTTATTATTTATTTTTTATTGTTAAAAAAAAAGTAAACCGTAAAGTAAAAGTTACGAATCGTGCAACCAATGACTGATAAAGGTAAAATGGCGATCATTCGAATGAAAAATAATTGAAAATACTACAATTATTTTATAAAATTCGTTTTAAAAAAAATCATTACACGTTATTTATCCATAGTGATTGGAATACATAATTTGGCCAAAAATCAAATAAAAAATTCGGTAAAATAATTATATTATTTTATTTCCAAAAAAATGGTCATCACACATGAGTGAAAAAGTGGAATGTCCATTTCGATTATTTACATACTCTATCGTTAAGATTTTTTTTCCGCATTTTATTTCTCATTTGCGTACGAATTTTGCAATATTATACGCCTCGGGCCTCTCTCTCATTTTTCTCGGGACTGCAATCTGCACGCCGTGTATGAGTCAGTAAAATGCGTCAGAAGCGCCACAACGATGACTTCGAAACGTTGATTTTTTTTTTTAAATCACAGAGATGCGATCTTGATGTATTTTGCTTTTTATTTTTTTTTATTTTTTTCTTTTTGACGATACGAAGCTGAAACGTTCTAGTTACATTCTTGCTAATAATCTGCCGTCGGAGTTCAAATTCTAACGCGGTTTACAATCGAGGCATTAAATATTTAGATTTTACGAGACTGATAACACCGCAGGAATTATCATACGCGTCCTGCTTGTCTTGGCGAGACGAGCGGACTATGCACTGTATTTATAAAGCGGACAGTTACAACATTTCCTCGATTAACCTTCGTTTCCGGAATTTTATAAGAACGTGACGAAAAAAGAGCTCGTGGCTCAACTAAAATTAGCGAATGATAAGACAAGAAACTATTTGTATCTCTTTTGTATAAAAGATTTTTTTTTGTAATTAAAAATTCATGGAAGGGTCTTGAAAGAATTTCCTAAAATATTTTTCATTTTTTTCGTTTTCGTTACAAACAAGTTGGTTTACTAAAATGAATATATGTATTTATAAAGCGGACAGTTACAACATTTCCTCGATTAACATTCGTTTCCGGAATTTGATAAGAACGTGACGAAAAAAGAGCTCGTGGCTCAACTAAAATTAGCGAATGATAAGACAAGAAACTATTTGTATCTCTTTTGTATAAAAGAATTTTTTTTGTAATTAAAAATTCATGGAAGGGTCTTGAAAGAATTTCGTAAAATATTTTTCATTTTTTTCGTTTTCGTTACAAACAAGTTGGTTTACTAAAATGAATATAACTTTTTAATCCGATAAAGTTGCGGATTTATTTGGCGCTAATTTTTTTCGCAAACTTTCAAGTAGTTCTAGACTAGTTTCTGATTCATGAGGCTACCATTTTTTTTTTGTATTTTTCATACATTTTTCAATGCTGGGTCATTAACCCTAGAATCCTCTACATTGAGGTATGAACGTACCCCATGAGAATTTTACATTCCTCGTCAGAACTAGCAAGTGCCATTTTCGGTTTGGTTTAAATGATTTTTTTTACTAGTTGTTATTTTTCTAAACTAACTTTATCATAAATCATTCTCTTCGTTAATAAAAAACGATAAGATGCATGTATAATAGAACGATATTATCGCATATGAAAAATAATTTACGCTAACGAGAAGATTGGGGTACGTTTGTACCCCGGTGTAGGGCTTGAAGCCACAAAAAATTACAGGTGGGTTCTATGGTCTATTCCCTAAAATATTTTTCACTTTTTTCGTTTTCGTTACGAACAAGTTGGTTTACTAAAATGAATATAACTTTTTAATCCGATAAAGTTGCGGATTTATTTGGCGCTAATTTTTTTCGCAAACTTTCAAGAAGTTCTAGACTAGTTTCTGATTCATGAGGCTACCATTTTTTTTTTGTATTTTTCATACATTTTTCAATGCTGGGTCATTAACCCTAGAACCCTCTACATTGAGGTATGAACGTACCCCATGAGAATTTTACATTCCTCGTCAGAACTAGCTAGTGCCATTTACGGTTTGGTTTAAATGATTTTTTTTACTAGTTGTTATTTTTCTAAACTAACTTTATCGTAAATTATTCTCTTCGTTATTAAAAAACGAAAAGATTCATGTATACGACGATATTATCGCATATGAAAAATAATTTACGCTAACGAGAAGATTGGGGTACGTTTGTACCCCGGTGTAGGGCTTGAAGCCACAAAAAATTATAGGTGGGTTCTAGGGTTAATTTGTTAAATTTTCAAATGTTCGTTTGTGAAATTTTTTTAAGTGCTCCCACGACCCCACAAAAATTAATATATCTGGATACAATAGATGGCATTCTCGAAGTCTAATCAAGCCCTTTTAAACCCCTACAAGCTACTTGTGGCAACTAGCAAATTCAATATTTAGATTTTTCATATTTTTTTTGGAAAAATGGCTAATTTCTTTTTTTTTGTTTCTACATTTTAAGACATTATTTGACTGATATTTTTCTGCTGATTACGAATCTTACTCACATTTTTTCAAAGCTTAAAAAATCGATGCAAAAAAAATCGTGAAAATGTTGAAGATTTCTTGCTCGTTTTGCAAAAAATTTTGTTACGCTAATCTGATGCTATAGACGTTCACATATAAAACGTGGAACATGAATCTTTATTCATGGGATGCGGTGCATGCACCGGTACAAGGGTAATCAACATATTAGACCGAGGACAGGAGAGACACGCGTATCGTATACGTGAATGTCGCAATTCCAGCAAGACTCTTGAGGGCATAAATACATATTATACATATATATGACGTATATATATGCACCATTCGTCTCGTATAACTATTCGCCGAGTCTCTCTCTCTCTCTCTCTCTCTCTCTCTCTCTCTCTCTGACCTCAAGAAGACCACCGAGACATCCTAGACGAAACACAAAAATGTTATATCTCTGCACTTCGTATAATGCGACTTATTATCATTGTTTTCCTTTCGTCTATGAGTGGCAACAATGGCCAGTCAGACTTAAATACGCCTATACGCGTTATTTTTCGTGAGAACTAGACGACTCCCTTTGAATATTTTTTTTTTTTTAGCCAATACCCCGTAAAAATTTATAAGTTCATTTTTAATAATTTTAATCAATGAAACTTTTAATCAATGAAACGGGAAATGACGAAAAATGAATTAAAAAAATAATCAAAATTCACTAAGTAATAAAATTAGTGGATTTGAATTTTTTGCATTGAATTATTTTATCAATAATATAACAAATTACGCGAAGGCTTGGAAAGAAAAAAAAAAAACAGTAGTCCCTTTTGGGAGGTCTGACGATGACAGGAGGTGCTTGAGGTCACGACTCACTCGACCCGCCACTTGACTGCAACGACTTGAGATCTCTCGCAGAGAGCCCTTTCAAACCCAAGAGTAGTAACTCTAGAGAATATTCCATTTAAAAATCGCTCCAAAAGAATTTATGACAAAATAATTATAAATAATTTTTAAACAAATGATAATTATAACTTTTTCGAGTAATTCCAAATAATTCAAAACGTAGAATTTTTCATCATCAATAATTACAATTACTTTGATGAAAAAAAATCATTTTTTAATGCAACAGCAAATACCATTTTTGCCATTATGATTATCTTTACATTCAATAATTTTGCGATCCTTTAGTAAAAAATGTAGACTTGAAGGCAAAATCAGTAATTGGTAAATGCAGACTATCCATTTCACATTACTCATGGATAATGGCTAAAAATGATAATTTTCTTGGGAAATCGTAAATAATTTGAATGATTGTATTTTTGAAAATCGATAATGTTAATTGCTTCGTGAAAAAAATCATTTTTCATTCTTCTGATTTATTATTTTTGCCATTACGATTATTAATATTATGGTTTTTAGTAATTTTGTGAGTCGGGATTAAAAAATTTAACGTTTACAAGGGAAAATCACCAACCGGCCAATGGAGTTTCCGTTTCCGGCGGAAATTCGATGCAGCCTCGCGTGCACTTAGCAATGTCGATCCGGTTAACAAACGGTGCAATTTCTAATCTCTGCAGTCTCGCTGACGACGATTATATTCATTCGTAATACGCCATTATAAGCTTGCTAAACTATCATCATGATCCAACATAAATACACATTTTTTATGAAATTTCATTTGTTTAAAAAAATTCCAACAAAAAAAAAATCATTTTTATTATTTGCAGGCGATTTCCAGCAAAATATTTTTTCAGATAAATAAAAGATGAAAGGCAGATAGGTACACTCCCTATTAGTGGAAGCTCACTTCATACAGTACTATATATGTATATATATACACACATATGTATATATATATATATACACACATATATATATATTTATACACATATATATATATGTATATATATATATATAAGTATAGCAAATCATACTGTACACGAGAGAGAGACGACAGGATGAGTTTAGTGGCGGGAAGTGCCCTCGTTATCACGCCAGTGAATTGTTTAATCTTGGTTAAAGCCTTCTCGCTCTGCACCACTCTCGGTCACCTCTCTCCCCTCATTCCTCCCTGCTACCCATAATAATATAACATCGAGGTACTCGTTGCAATCCCTTCCATCCCGTTCTATCATCGTCATACCCTCTGCTCTATGACACCACGCGAAACCAGCCAAGCTGTGGCTATATCAAGTTCCTCGTCTGCGTACTTTATCACAACGGTATTACCCTCTTGGACTTTTTCCATGCACGCGTGCTTTCGACCTCGTCCTATTTTTCGTTTAAACTCAAGTTACAATTTTTCATTTAACTAAGATAATAAAATATTATAGTACCAAAATTCATAGAATTAACGTTTTTCGGTAAAAAAAAAACAAAACTTTTTGAAGCAACAATTTATTTTGTTAAAAACAATTATTCTTTTTCAGCAGAAAGATAATTTGAAATTATGAAATTAGGATAATATTGAGAAAAAAAAATTACAGTAGCTTTTCAAAATTGTTTACTCTTTTTCTATAATAATATGCATCGATTCCTTCTCACTTTACACCCTCGTCATGAGCTATTATGACACCACGCAGAACCAACAAAGCTTCTTCGTCTTTTTATCAAACTTTATCACTATTGTAGCCTTCTGGACTTTTTACCCACAAAAGTGCCTCGATCTCATCTTTCCAGTCGCTGGATGCAATTTTGTATTTTGTATAAATTTTGTATAAAAAAAATTCTCGACCCAATAATTGTCAGAATTGAGTATTTTTCACGGTTTGACTATGTTGGCCAAAATATAATTTTAGTCGTTGATAAAAATCATTTTCCTGTAGACAGGAAAAGGCAACGTACATTAATTAATTTTTGATAATTTTAAGAATAAATAAAAAATGGGTCTGGTGAGGGGAATGTCTGCGATTTGTTTACATTGTGGAAAAAATTGAGACGGAAGTTTGAGTCGTAATATCAAATGTCTAAAATTATAAGGCTGTCTATTCTCTGCATGCACATTGCACATACACCCTTATGATTTTAGAGAGGCAAAAGAAATTATTTAGCTAAGAAGATCGTGTTCGTTGGGAGTGGACAGATTGCGTGTATGAAATTAACACGATATGGGGTCTTTGTGTCCTAGTTAGGATAATTTACGTTTGGGCTCTTCAATAGCTAGACGTGAATTAACCGGGAAGTCTCGATTAAACGTGAGGCCTCTTATATACGTTACAGGCGGTGTACTTTCGTCAATTATCTCGTGACCTCGCGAAATCATGCTATATCTCGTAATTTTCGTATCAGACTTATGTATGTCTACATAATGTATAATATGAGAAAATTATTTTCTGACACATGATGAAAATAATTGTTCTTCTTTCATATAAATCAGAAGATTCCTAACGAATATAAACATGTCAAAAAATCATTTTCTCACAAATATATATTTTAAAAAAAAATGTTTTGAATTCATTAATATTCTTATGAGGAATATAAATATTACATCTAAAAATTTACGGGGAGACCTATTTAATGCTTGAGATTTTTTTTTTAAATCTTTCAATAATAATATATGCGAAAATAACTAACAGACAACGATAATATTCATCGAAAATATTACATACAATGAAATCCGGAAGAATAATGTACCTATTGAATATTTGAAATGAAAAAAAAATTATCGCAATCACAATATCGGCGAAAATAAATAGCAGATCTCAAAAGATATTGAAAAAAATTAATCTATTATCTAGTAATAATTTTTTTTGTAAATTTCAATTTCAATAACGTCTTATGAAAAGGTCAAAAATTTGAATTTCATTGTCACTCTCGTGGGGCTAAAAAAAGGGCCGAATAATTGATATCTCATCATATTTTCATTATATTATTTTTTTCAATTTGAATATTTCAGTCGTAATATCTACACATATATAAATATCTCATCTAAAAAGTTACGGGGACACCTATTTAATGCTTGAGATTTTTTTTAAAATCTGTCAATAATAATATGTGCGAAAATAACTAACAGACAACGATAATATTCATCGAAAATATTACATAAGACATCTAAAAGAAATCCGGAAGAATAATGTACCTATTGAATATTTGAATTAAACGTGAGGCCTCTTATATACGTTACAGGCGGTGTACTTTCGTCAATTATCTCGTGACCTCGCGAAATCATATTATATCTCGTAATTTTCGTATCAGACATGCCTACATAATGTATAATATGAGAAAATTATTTTCTGACACATGCTGAAAATAATTTTTCTTCTTTCATATATAAATCAGAAGATAATTTCCTAACGAATATAAACATGTGAAAAAATCATTTTCTCACAAATATCTATCAAAAAAAAATATATTTTGAATTCATTAATATTCTTATGGGGAATTGGGAAAAATTTTGATGGTTTTTTATATTTTTAATCACGTAAAATTCGTCAAGTCTAAAAATATTTTATTAATAAGAAACAAGGTTTTGAATGAAATTCAATATAAATTCAATTTGAATGTTATTATTTTCAAAGGTAATTCGTTGAAATAAAAATAAAAAATAAACGACTTACCTATACCTGTTCCTCGGGCCTGGAACTTTGCGAAGAATGATTGTTCTTCCGTATATCGGTAACTACTTCCGGTCTAGGCAGTATCCTCGGTGGCGTTGGTATCCTCAGTACCCTGTCAACTTCCAGCATTTTGCTCGTCTCGTTTGTCTCATTCTCGTTAATGACGAAACTCGTTTTTTTCGGAAATTCTGATTTTTCCTTGTTCGATTCGTTCAGGCTCGATCGTCTTGGCAATGCAGAGGGCTGTGGTGGCTCGTGAGTTCTTTCTGGCGAATCAGCGAATCTTGTGTGCCTAAATTTTTGATTATCAATAATTTTTCGTTCAATAGTTCAGTTATTAATAAAAAAAATTATTTAACGCGATAATCAACGATACACGTGACGATTAATTAATTAATTACCAATACACAATTTTTTTTTCTTCAAATTTTAATACCTCGAATCGAGAGTTGTCCTCGAGGCCGATTTTTTCATAGCCCCAGTCGAGACTGGATGGTCCATCGTTGGTTTCGAGCTGATTCTTCTCATACTCTCGATATTCGTTTTTGAGTCGTTTCTCCTCGATTCCATTGTCTGTCTCGAGCCATGCTGTGACTTTTTGTCCTCTTTGGATTGTATGCTCTGACGATTCCTTCGTAAGCTCGCGTTTATGTCGTCGAGGACTCGATTATAATCTTCCTGATTTTTGAGATCTTCGACTGTGCTCATAGCACAGCCAGGATTTACGTGATAATCCTCAGCCTCGTTAATCTATTGAAAAATAAATAAAAAATAAAACATATCGATGCGATGGACTGATGGAAATTGTACAAAAATAGGTTTTAATTTAATACAAATTTTACACCCTTTATTTTTTTTTTATGATTCTTTTTTCTATGATGAAATTTTCTTTTCACCTCATCCTGCGTGTAAAAAGTTGCTAGCCTTTGATCTGTATTTGACGGGCTCAAACTATCACGACGGGGCATGTCGTCAGGGCCGGTGATCATTACAGGAATCGGCGTGGGCGGTGTCGGTGCCTGCATGTGTAGGCCGCCCGTCGACGATGCCAAACTCGAACCGGAACTCGTCGTAAGTGAACTGCTCGAGTCGTCCCGATAAGCTGGGAACGCTGACGAGCTCATTCGTTCTAAAAAAAAAATGAAAAAAAAATGTTAAAAAATGATAAATTACGAGACTAAAAATAACTTCCTTATATTCTATCGACCCTTAGTATGATGAGAAACTGAATAAACTCGAGTTGAAATCAAACGGGGTTAATGACGTTTCTCGAGACTTTTTTTTGTTCATTTATTAAGCGAAGAAATTTATGTCTAATGAGAACGTTAATTATGGGAGAAAAATTCATTGACCCTGGTGAAATTTTTGCGATTTCTTAATCTTGAGGTCTATTCGATTTTTTGAGAATTTTTTCAATCACTTTTTCCTACCACACTCATCTTACCACGCTGGGGTTTCCAGGAGCCCATTTGGTTTTCGTAAATTCGGTTGAAATAAATATTTTTTGAATATCTTTTTATTTTTACAAATAGTTGAAGGAACGAGTGGGTTCGAAATAATTAAAATGTTGATAAATATTGAAATATAGTCGAATGTTAAAAAGAAAAAAAAACTAACAAAACTAAGAAAAAAGAATTTGGGGTTCCTGAGACTGCAGATTAGTTAGCGAGGCTTAAAATAATGTTCCTATCAAAAATTCAAATATAAACATATTTTACATGTGCGAATTTTTCTTGCTTTGAAGATAAACAAAAATTCCAACGTAATTTTGGTACAGCAAAGTAGCAATTTTTTTTTTTACATAAAATTTGCAAAATTTAATGATAAAACTCTGAAAGTTTGGAGGTCGTGAAGCTGCATTGACTCATAGATGTCAGCATCTGTCGGGTCGCTTTACTCTTGTACTGCACAAATTTGGTGATAAAACAAAAATTTTCCGAAAAATTAAATCCATCAATTTTTTTGATATATTAAATTTGAGTATCATTCAAAGACCTTCTAAATATGATCGATAACAATAATATTTTTTTTTAAATTCTTTTTATTTTTTATTGTGTTTCCAACGTATACCCTTGAGAGTTTTTACGTACCCTTCCCATTCCTATCACTCCCTACCCGCACTTCGCTGAGCTAACCTAACTTTCGGTGCGTCCGCAGCCGACTTAGCTACACTGTACCGCATTCGCCATGGGCGCAGGGAAATTGCGGAAAACCTGTGTAGGCTCTTTCGGCAGAGTTAAGGACTACAAGGAATCTCTAAACTCTGGGAATATTACCTCCCACTCAGCGATTCGATGCGCCATCTAGCGTACGGCTGAGCGGTCACCGCACCAAGTACTGTCCGCGTCCAACGCTTCTGCACTTTGGCGACCGCCAGAGCCACACGCCGACCGCGCACCTATCGCTGTCGGTCGATAACAATAATATTATTTTAATTTTTATTGTGTTTCCAACGTATACCCTTGGGGGTTTTAACGTACCCTTCCCATTCCTATCACTCCCTACCCGCACTTCGCTGAGCTAACCTAACTTTCGGTGCGTCCGCAGCCGACTTAGCTACACTGTACCGCATTCGCCATGGGCACAGGGAAACTGCGGAAAACCTGTGTCGGTACAGTCGGCTCTTTCGGCAGAGTTAAGGACTACAAGGAATCACTAAACTCTGGGAATATTACCTCCCACTTAGCGATTCGATGCGCCATCTAGCGTACGACTGAGCGGTCACCGCACCAGGTACTGTCCGCGTCGAACGCTTCTGCACTTTGGTGACCGCCAGAGCCACACGCCGACCGCGCACCTATCGCTGTCGGTCGATAACAATAATATTATTTTATAGCAATCACACTCGCTGGACAAATTTGTGTAATTACATTTAGAATTAACTGTTTCATATTAGCCTCGCAATATTTTTATATTATTATTTATACAATTAGCTGCCATTTTTCGTAGTAAACAAAAGTGCATAATTTATCGATAAAATGAATATTTTCCGAAAATATAATTCAACCAAATATTTTTTATATTCTCAATTTGGGAATTAATTAAAGAGCTCCTAAATAGAATTGACAAGAATAATTTATATTTTTTTCTAAGTCATTAATTTTGTGCTGTGATCACATGTTAATATTAGGAATTTTAAAAAATGGGCAACTCGTACTTGATGAATGATTTTTAGAATTTATTATTTAATTATTCTGCTCATATTTATTTGGTTCATTATTTTTTAAAAAGGAAAATTAGTGAGGAAAATAAACGAGACTCACCTCCTTTTGCATGATGCATAGCTTTGATCTGGTCCATTTGGGCTGCCGAACAAAGTGGTGTATCAACCTCGTAAGTATTATTGAATAGTGTATAATTAACCTCGTATTCTCCTGTTTCTTTGCGAAACGTTATTATGTGCTCAAATCTATGACCCCATAGAATTTCCGAAGGCAGATAAGAGCTTCTGGCCTGAGTCGTCATTCCAGTCGATTCTATCACTCCTATAAGATACGTAAATTCTTTATTTTATACAATATATTTTATAACCAAAATAATAATGGGCAAATAATTAATTGTAAAGAGGTGAGGTAACTTCAAATAAATTAAAGTAAATGTATAATGATCATCCAATTAATTAATGAGAAACAATTGAAATTACTTTAAAAAATTTAAAATAATTATCCACTGACTTTAATTATTCCAGTTAATTAAAAATCTCAATCAAAAAGAAGAAAATTGAAAAAAATTTCAAGCAATATCATATTTCTTTTTCCAATAATTTTTTTACTATTTTTTTTTTCACTCACCCTCGAGCATTACAATTATCTCGAATCTCTCGCGAAGCATATCGCTCGCCGAAAGATTATAAAGTGGAGAATGTTCGTCAATTTTGTGAACTATCGTCGTTGGCCAGATAAAAAATATTTTATCCTCCTTACCGTCGCCACCGACCTTAAGCTCAGTCTGAAAGAACGGAAGTAATTCACCCTCTCTGGTGACCTTGAATTAGACAAAAAATTGATTAATTTAGAAAAATGAAAATTAAGAGTTGTTGATGAAAAATTATTATTTTTCAATAAATATTAATATTTTTCTCGAATAATTAATAATTCATTTCTGATTGAATATATCTGAGTGAAATATAAATAGTTATAATTTGATTATAATTTGTTGATGTAAAATTTGTGAACCTTTCGCTTGATCATCTGTGCCCTGACGTGAGCCTCAATAATATGACTCTTTCTCATGTCACCGACGCGAAACATCAGACAAGGCTGACCGTCCCTTTGGCAAATAACGGCGTTTCTCGAAAAAAGTAGAGTTTGCGTACGTTTCTTGGGTCGGGAGAGTTTAGCGAATACGATACCGACCATGAAAGCTTGCAATATCACACCAGTCATTGATTGTATGCACATCACAAATATGGCCTCGGGACACTCTTCCGTAGTGTGCTTAGAGCCGTATCTAGAAATATTAAGCAGCTTCGTATACCTCTTTTCATTATATATTTTTTTTCAATTTGAATATTTCAGTCGTAATATCTGCACATATATAAATATCACATCTAAAAATTTTCGGGGACACCTATTTAATGCTTGAGATTTTTTTTTAAATCTTTCAATAATAATATGTGCGAAAATAACTAACAGACAACGATAATATTCATCGAAAATATTACATAAGACATCTAAAAGAAATCCGGAAGAATAATGTACCTATTGAATATTTGAAATGAAAAAAAAATTATTGCAATCACAATATCGGCGAAAATAAATAGCAGATCTCAAAAGATATTGAAAAAAATTAATCTATTATCTGGTAATAATTTTTTTGTAAATTTCAATTTCAATAACGTCTTATGAAAAGGTCAAAAATTTGAATTTTATTGTCACTCTCTTGGGGCTACAAAAAGGGCCGAATAATTGATATCTCATCATATTTTCATTATATATTTTTTTCAATTTGAATATTTCAGTCGTAATATCTGCCCATATATAAATATCATATCTAAAAAGTTACGGGGACACCTATTTAATGCTTGAGATTTTTTTTTAAATCTGTCAATAATAATATGTGCGAAAATAACTAACATACAACGATAATATTCATCGAAAATATTACATAAGACATCTAAAAGAAATCCGGAAGAATAATGTATTGAATATTTGAAATGAAAAAAAAAATATTGCAATCATAATATCGGCGAAAATAAATAGCAGATCGCAAAAGATATTGAAAAAAATTAATCTATTATCTAGTAATATTTTTTTTTTAAATTTCAATTTCAATAACGTCTTATGAAAAGGTCAAAAATTTGAATTTCATTGTCACTCTCGTGGGGCTAAAAAAAGGGTCGAATAATTGATATCTCATCGATTGCGAGAGTTTAAAATTGCAGACTATTTTAATTTGTTTTATTTGCGGAATAAAATTAACTTTTTCTCACCCTATAGTGTGTTGAGTTTCCACAGAAAATAGGAAGCAGCTTGTAAAACTGTGAATGTCCTCGACGCACGGTACGAATGTAACGTTATTATTTTCGATATTTCTTGGATCCAGATCACCATGGGTATAGACTATTAGCCACCAGACCATCGCGAATCCAAGCCACGAAAGTAGAAAGTTCATTGAAAATACCAGCAACGTCCAGCGCCACTGGGCATCGACGAGGGTAGTAAATATGTCCTGAAAAAAAAATTCCACAAATGTTCATAAATCGGATCGGATTTTTTACAAATTTTTATTAATTGATTTGTTACATAGTTATTAATGATAGTTTGCAAGACTAATATTTATTGCATAGGTAATTTCCACCCCCTGTACAATTATGATGTTGACAATAATAATAATAATAATAGTAACAATAATAATATTACCTGTAAATATCTACGACGTCTTTTCGCAACGTTGCCCTGAACAACGTTGCAATCACCGTGCTTGAATACAACCCTCTTACGTACACGTCTCGAGCTGAATCTCGTCTGCCGATACCTGGTAGCAACATAATAAGCAATAAAAAAATATAGATATATATATAGTATGGAGTAAATGAAAAGAGATAAAATGAAAGAAAAAAAAAACGTCTGCCAACGCGTAAACTCGAGGAAAAGTATAGAGAAACGTTTTGGTGATTTTGGCAAAATGTTAAACGTTGCCAGAAAATCTCGTCGACACTCTCATGTCGTCCTTGAGCGTCTGCGACAGAGGGCCATACCTACTCTGATTTCGCAATTTTAAGCGTCAAAGAACGATCAAGCTTCATTTCCCACGTTACAATGAATTTCTCATCTTTATTGGGCAATTAATTTCATAGTAATTTACATATGCACAAGAATCATTTATAGACGCAATGGAAATAAATTTCAGTCGAGTTTGAAAATAAATATTTATTTTAAAGGAGATAAAATTCAATTAAATTTTTGTTGAAATTAAGCAAAGATTCGTTTATCTTGTTATACAACTTTGACGTAAATACGATAAACTTGAGATATTTTTAACATTATTTGTATAGGTATAAATAATGACCTCTCCCTCTCTCTCTCTCTCTCTCTTTCTCTCGTAGTTATAATCCAGACCGGTCATTCGAATATTCTTGTGTTTATTCGTCCAACTCGGAAATCATGAGACTTTGTAAACGATTTTTGAGAATATTTTAACCTTCTTCCTTTTATTTTACTTTTTCTTTTTTTTCATCTATTTATCACAGTGACGATAGAAGAGATTCAAAGAGAAAACGTGTCCTTGGACGTCTGGGAGTTTCTCTCGTTCCGGCATTGTAGAGATTCACGAGTTTCATTGCGTGGGTGTGTTTTGATATATTCTCGAAACTCGAGGATTTTCATCGCGATATCCGTGTTTGATGGTAGAAAATGTCACGGCTACTGACTCTTTTTCGGGGCAGCCAAATTTCGTGAAAAGTCATTAAAACCGATTTCTGAATCGGTTCGTGTCGTCGATTCAATCTATATGTCATAGGTCATATTATTTAATGTTTTAAGGATTCGTAATTTTTTTTTAACATCTAAAATATGCGTTTTAATTTGCCGTGAAATATGTGTATTGACTTGGTATTACTGAGTTCAGTAATTTAATAAATAAGTGATAATTATTTCGCTTTGAATTAAAAATTCTTCTCAATGACGAAAAATCAATTAATTGAATAAAATTTATTAAATTACTAAATTAATTAATCTATTTGATTTTGACATACTTTACTCATACCAGAATTGCTCTTGATTTTATTCATGCACTTGAAACTCATCAACAAAAATACATTGGAAATACCAAGGGGTCACAGAGGAGCATAAAATTTATAAATAATAAACAAATCCCAAGATTCGAGAAAACTATGTAATAGCTCAGTCGATGAGATACCGATGCCGTGCGATATTTATACACATGTTTTTATCTTGTTTATATGTTTATGATTTACGTTTGCATTACAGAAGCGTGTCAAAATTCATGTATTTTTATTCCATGCATCTTAAGTACCTTGCCTTAACATCTCTCTCTCTCTCTCTCTCTCTCTATACACACGTGCACGTGAACATTATTTTTGGGCTATTTTGAAATTTTCTTTTATATATATTATTCCAGAAAAAATCATCCATGTGTATCCTAGTCGTAAATGAAAATGATTTAATTGAAAAATAATCATGAATAATTATTGTAACAAAAAAAAAAAAAATTAATGAAAGATTTCATATCAAAGGCTAATTTTTTCGCAATTTTTTCTTTGTTAATAATTATTTATCATTACATTTTCATGAAAATATCAAATTTCAACTGCCAAGCTGTCTAGCAACTTTTTGTCAATCTTCATGTCTGTGTTTTTTGGCTCGCATAAAAAATGGGAGCGAGGGTCGAAGCGGTTTGGGGCTGGAGTTGGGGGGGGGGGGGGGGGGGTGGGGGTGGAGAAAATGCGTACTTGAGACACTCATCCCGCCAAGCGGCCTCTCCCGAGGTCGTGGCCTTGACCACCAGCATGGAGACCTGTGATATAGCACGTCGCAGTCCCGAAAATGTCATTCCGTCACCAAGATGGTGTCGCTGGACCGTTTGGGCACCACCGGCAGCTGCACCCTCGGATTTCCCGTGATGCAGCTCCATTGCTCTCAATTTTACATATATATATATGTATATATATATGTATATATATATATATATATATATATATATATATATATATATATATATATGTATATGTGTGTAGCAAGTAGTCGCGGAATTTTTTTGACTTTGTTGTTTAATTTTTTATTTTGTTTAAATAATTAATTCGTTACTAATTTTAAGGAATTCTTGGTAGATCGTTAGTGTCCTGATTTTTCGTCATCTCTTTTTTATGTGTATATCCATTTATTTTCAATCTGCATGGCAATGCAAAATTCTGCCTTGTAAAAAAAAAAAAAACTTTTTCTTACCATCTTTTGGCTTTTTCTCACTCTATGGCCTCGTTATTTTTTCATATTTTTGTCATTGATAATGGCATGAAAATTTAGATTTTTCGCGAAAAGGTCCAAATTTGTCATCAATTATATTTATACAGTACAGATATATGTATGGGTGTATATAAGCGTAATACATATATATATGTCGTTGGCCTTACGTCGTCGTGATATTTTTGAACGTTTTAGCCCTGCGCTCGCGTCTATACGGGACTTTGACTGACGATTTTCCAAGCGCGGTACAAATTCGCGAAAAGACCACGCGGAGAGTTGAAAAGAGAGAGAAAAAGCAACGCGCGTGAGCAAATTCGGTGGCATAGGCACGCGGAGCTTACGAGAAGAAGAAGAAGTAGAAGACAACGATGATGCGGCCAGCAGCCTCGTAGACTCTCTAATGGCGCGATCGCTCTAAATTTACCCCTTGATATATATAGATATAAATATATATATATATATATATATATATATTTATAAATATATATATATATATATATATATATATATATATATATATATATATATTTAACTCACATATATGCGCATCATTGAGAGTTAACTTGAGTTAATTGTGAGTGTGAACTTTGCGAGTGTTCTTTTTAATTATCGGAAAAAAAAATTGAGGGGTGAATTTATTTTCGTTACTTTGCTCGTATTTTTTTAAAATTTTATTTATTAGAGTCAAATATCACAGCGTGTCCAGAGCCAGAGAAAAATCCAAATTAGCCTTTTACACCACATTCGTCAGTCAGGAGGATTTTTTTTGAGTTAATACACGATAATCATGATAAATTTGACGTTTTTTTTTTACAACACACACGTTGATATTATTATTTTTTCGTCAAAGTGGAGTGGGAAAGGACGTAAAGAGCATAGTGTCCCTTTTAACGACATGAAATAAAAACGCGATTTTTTTTTGAAGATTCCAAGATTCTAATTTAGGGAAAAATCTCGTTCTTCGTGTTTTTTTTTTTTTTTTCGCCTACCGCAATCGCGCTAATTCCACGGTGTGGCTGCCAAAGGGATCCAGTCTTGGAAACGAAATTTTCGTGTTTATTATCGAAACTACCGGTTCTATTAATGTATATTTTTTCGATGTCACGGACGGATTGGAAAAGTTATCCCTGACCGAGACACTTTTGTTCTTTGAGCACACACGTCAATCTTGATTTTAAATTAAGATTGTTTTTTTTTTTCGTAATTTTATTGTTACGTTTATTCGGAATTTATGAAAATTACAGAGCACAAAAAACGACGATATTTTTTCCCACACATTTTAATAATACCATGATTATTATTTTTATTTTTAATAAATCACTCGGTAAAATATAACTTGAGCGATTTTCCATTTACTTAAATTTTTATTCGTAATTTATGATAATTTGATGCAAATAATATTTTTTAAGTTTTATGTCACACATTTTAGTTTTTTTTTTTTTTGTAATTCACAAGTAAGCAATTTAATATATTTTTCCGGTTGCAATGAAGTCACTTCACTTGTATGTACAGAATTCAATGACTTTTCAAGTTTCCAAGAAACGTCATCAATTTGAGATCCTCGTTAATTTTATTCTCTCATATACATGTATAAATTTTTCCCTTCTCTCAATCACGAGAGTGGGGGATAAAAGCTCTTCCAATGTCTCTTATTCGTATTGGCGAATATTTTTTGATAAAAAATCACTCATCGTTCTCGTTTTGAACTCTCGTAATTTTAAAACTTTGTTGCTGATTCGTTGGTGTAAATTTGTCTCTCCCGAATTCGCGGGAAATACTTTTTTTCTCATAATCATCATCGATTGAAACTTTGATAATTTTAATGAAATTTTTTCGAAACGAGCCTGGTCAAATGACCGAAAAAATATTTGGCCAATTAAGAATGGTCCTCAACGAACTGAGAGCTCGATTCGAACTGTGTCTTCTGTTCCAATTTTGCTTTTGGCGAGGCGTCACAATTTTCTTTCTGGCTATACTATTCTCTACTACTGGCTACTACCGCGATGCACCAAAGTGTACGCTTTTATGCGTCACGCTTCTCGCACCTCCGGACACTTGAAATGATTGGTCAAATTTGTTCGAGATCTATTGAGGCGCGAGACAATTCAATTAATCACGAAACACGTTGGGTCTGTCCCGAAATTTTATCCTGTATATAACGACGTGTAAAATTGAAAAATATTTCACATTATATACAAGCATATATATATACATATATGAACAAAAATATCTGCATTTCATATTTTTATTATTAGTTATTTTGAATTTATTAATTTATTTTTTATTCAGGAAATGTAATTTCGAGTTAAAATCTGACACCAATTTTTTTACTCCAAAAGCATTGTCTTGGAAAAAACAAAAACAATGCTTTTTTTTCAGCAATTGCTTTGAATATGTATTGTGATTGTGCAGGAATTGAAAAATAAAATAGGGATTTGAAAAAAAAGTATGATATATATTTCGGAAAAATTCGTCACTGTTCCATAGCTTCCGGAAATTGGGACAGACTATTTTTGACATCCTATGATGATGATGATGAAGATGATGACGATACTGGAATGGGTGAGGAAAAAAAAAATTCGGCAATCGGCAGCAAATTGGGAACGAGATGTTACTATTTTCGTAAATACCAATACATAGATTACACTTGTGTATGTGTGTGTGTGTGTCTCGATGTATAGAACGTATGGCAGCTGTATCCTTCGATCCACTTTGCTTTTGACAGGTCAAAAAAATATGTAATTTTGATTCAAAGTTCTGGGATACTTTTGACCACGGAAACTTTTGTGAAGGAGTGAATGGTTAGCCATCGATCGTACATCGAATTCTTCAACGTTGGAGCCAACTCAGTTTTTTTTTTCACGATATATTTATCAAACGAGAAAAATTGAACTGATAAATTTAACGAATTTAAAGGCAAAAAAAATAAGTGATTAAGAATGAGTTAACCAGCCTTAAGTTGAGTGTTTTAATTTCGGTGAGTTAAAAATGTGACTGATATTTGAAAAAGAAAAACTTTTTTTCAAACTTCGAATATTTCGAAAGGCAGATTTTTTCTCACAAAATTTCCTTCGCGAGGAAGCTTTGCAAAAAAATGTACTTTTTGATATTTTAAAAAATTAATGTGATGGGGCATTTGAATGGAATATAAAAAATACGATGTGTTATCTGTAGCCTTTCTCGGCACGCTTGGTAAGCGTAAGCTTGACGACGTTGGCGAGGTCTGAACTGATAAGAATGCGGTACAGCCGGCATGCGTGAGTGTGGGTGTCATAAAATATTATTATATTGTGGTATTCTCCATGCGAATCAACGACATTTGTATATCGACACTAACGCAGCACTTTGTGCAATAATATTATGAGTAAAAAATATCTTATGGGAAATAACGAATCGATCTTAAAAATAAGTTTTTTTTTTCTTCAATCGACGATATAAATTGATAAACGGAACAAGAACTTTCATCGTTTGCTCAAAAATTGATTAAAAAAATTGGCAAAATCGATGTTTTGCCTCTTTTGCTATTATTATTATAGATGATTTTTTTAAAAAACATTTCAGAAATGTTATACCTGCTCAAAAGAGGTCCAGCGTCTCCCTTAAAGCTTATTCTGCTGAATGTACGTCTCTGAAAGCTGCTAAGCATACCAAGTTTATCTTTGCTTCTGTTCTTTAAAAGATTAACGACGTTTTCGTCGACGACCGGTGTACCCTCGTCGCTGCACAATTTCACTGCAATAGCGGTCGCCGGTACTGCTGTATTGACCAACAATTCGCTCCATTGCCCCGAGTGTGTCGTCGACAAATCGTCCAAATTATCCTCGATTTTGTTGCAGCTCGAAGATTTCTTCTCCGACATTAGCATTTCCACCAAACTCTCCAACGATCACACACAAACACGTGATTCACACACGACACAAAATCATGTTTTTAAAACACCGTAAAGTCGATTGAAAAATCAATAGACTCAAATTATTCATATTTCTCTTTTTTTTTAAACATCCTATCGATTTTTAAAACACTGTCAACGAATTGACTATAGAGCTAAAAGCGTCATTGCGATTTATTAAAAAACTTCTTTTTATCGTAATTTTTTATAAAAAACTTTTTCATGGCAATTTTATTATTCCAACGCCAATTTTTTTTTTTAACACATCCACACTGTATTTAAATATTTCGTGGCTGCATATCTGGCCTGGATTTTATTAGCAGGTCAACGATCCAGCATCGAGAGCAAGAGAGAGATAATCTCGTCGGTGCTTCTCGTATGAACGAGAAAGAGAAAGAGAAAGAGAGAGAGAGAGAGTGAAGATCAACTCTTGCACACACGATTCCCAAATTAGTTTTCTCGTGTCTCGTTCCTCACATCTGAACTCCCTTTTATATCAACTCCCGTTTCGATACCACACGCGACTTTCGAATTCGCCCAAAAACGTCTTTGAAATTCTTACTAGCTGCTAATTGTTTTTCAATTATTTTCACTATAAAATACGCGTATTTTTGTGGCTAATTAAAAAAGTGATAACAATTAATAATAATGATAATTTCACTGCATCACTGTGTTTGCTAATTAAATTCTGTTTCCACGGAATAAACGCTCGAATAAATTTTTCGTAGACGATTTTATCGAAAAAAAAAAAACGAAATTTTCAATAAAAACAATTTTCTCACCAATTGAATTTAGTGAAAATTCAATTGGTCCAAATTTATTTCTATTTCCCGCTGATTTTCTCAAATTTTAAAATATTTTTATTCAAAAAGAAGTCACAAGTATTTATGTCACGAGGGCACGTTTGAAATTTTTTTGCCTACCGGCGCGATTACGAACAAACGTACGAATGGATGGCGTACGAAGGTTTTTCGCTCAAGACCTGTCAACCCCGAGAGAACCACTTCTGAGATTGCGGGCGACCGGCGCGGGCGCTCCGCGAGCCAAAATAATCTTCCGTGTGCGTGTTGGATATATAGTATAGGCGGGGTACATAAAATTGTATATATATATATGTACGTGTATGAAATATATGTGTATATATAAATCCAGCCGCTCAGACAAGCGCACACCCACGTGCGCAAATGAATAGGCTCGCAAGCGCGTGTCTTTCTATAACGTGAACTAAAACTTTTTTTTTCTTCGACTAGCGTATGTCGAAGATCGCGATCGAAAGGTCAGAGTCGAAAAATGACGCGTTTAGCTTGACGTTAGCTCCCCATTATTCCGGCCGTGCAAACCACAAACATGTGACATATGTATATATACGCACAAAGCGATAAGACGAGAACCCCCACGCCGTGGCAGTGCGAATGACTGAAGCAACGGAAAAGTATCCTATTATCATGCCACAATGGATTTAAAACGATCGATACAATAATTTTGAATCGTAGCTACACCACAGCGATCTAAATATTTTGCAACCGACTGATTTTTGCACGAAAATGGCAAAAAAAAAATAAACATTTATCATACTTTGCAATAATTATTGAACAATTTTCTATTTTTAATTTTACATGGTTGAGATGAATGGGAAATGGTCAACTGAGCATTTTGAGTACCCACAAGACCATGTTTAAATATTAACAATTTACACGGATGCCCAATTTTGAAAATTTGATTCATACATTGTATTTATTCATTATTTTTTGTATAAAAAATTATTTTCAACGTTGCTTATGAAGATATATTTTTTATCGTAATCATTTTTATTCGAAAAATCCAAGGAGTAAAACAAAAATGATTTTTGGAACGGTGGTGAACTTATTCATCAACAAGATGTATATACACGCATGCGTTGACTCGCATTATCATACTAATTGAATGAAAAATAATTCGAGAATGAAGAAAAAGAATTGGCGTCAATGCGATAGCTTATCGTGCGCGACTGTTGGGCACACATATCGATATTCTATCCCATGTATGATCGCGTTGCCCAAGGCAATTTGCATTTGTCGCTTGGACACTAGATAGGCTCGATTTATCAGCTGAAAGGAAATATTCTACCAGGTTGTGTACACAGTATATAAGTGAAAATAAAACCATGGGGGTGGTAGGAGGCGTTTCAAATTTTTGTACATTTACCTCTTTTGATTTTATCTTTGCTGGTCGCAAAAAAATTGTTTCTTTCCACATTAAACAATGTCAATACAAACCATACCTAAAATATTGATTTCTTTTCTAATTGAAATTACATTCTTTTATAATTAATATCAATTAAATATTACTTTGCATGAAAAAAAATTCTAATGGGAATCCAGAAGAAAAACTCAGAAAAACCCAGGCGAGCCAAGTATTCGAAGTAACCACTGCAGCAGCATATTCTGATTATTTTCGTTTCATGCACTGCCGATGAATACAAAAATCAGCTTATCAATGCTTGATAATGCGTGATTATCATTACCTGCTTCTGGTATAAAGAATTTTCTATATTCTGGACCACTACCTTTTCCACCGTCGAAAAAGTAGAGAAACAGTTCGGGGTAACGAAGTAGAAAAAGCTGTAAGCGTCAGACAATGTGCGAAGTGATTTACGTAGCGAGTAATTGCTACCTGGGACATTCAATTAAAAAACGGCTGTATATACTGCAATGATAACAAGCGTGGAATTTAGTGGCAATTATACGCTCAAAAAGTAATTGGCATGAGTGTAATTGCATGAAAAGTGCATCGAGAATTTTTTTTTTATTCTACAAAAAAAAAAAAAATCCAATTATAGTCGGACAAAAAAGATATCGCTTACACGATATCCACTTATAGAGCTTTGACGTTATTTAATCGATGTATTGAGCGATTTTATTCATTCAAAATTTTGTTGCAGGTTCGAATGGATATTTACACAAATTTGATTGGAAAATTCACATCTGCACAATTTTCGTCCACTCTCGTTAATTGAGGTTTAACGTCAGTCTATAGAATTTCTATTGCATCCAAATAGTATGGATAAATTAAATTACCATTGGCGAGAAATTGCTTTGAAGTTTCGTTTTAGGTGTATTTATTATTAGTTTGAATTATAGTGAACCCATATATACATCCATGGAGCAAAACCGAATTTTATGATAATCTCGTCAAATAAATAAAAGCTATTTTATTTTCCGTTTTATAGTTAGACGACAATTTCTATATATACATCCATGGAGCATCCATGGATATATACATCCATGGAGCAAAACCGAATTTTATGATAATCTCGTCAAATAAATAAAAGCTATGAATGGATTTTCCGTTTTATAGTTAGACGACAATTTCAATAATTTATCTTCACAAACGATATTGGAAATGATGGAACATTAGTGATTCACTGGAAAAGAGATATAAAGAGAGAATATAAAAATACAAAAAAATAAAATAAAGAAAACAAAGTGCATCTGCCACAGTCACGATCGAAGCCTTTGCAGAGCCACGAGAGCTACGTATATACATATATAGGTATAATATTCTCAACTGATGCGAGACGTTATACGAGACGTCCTATATCTTGTGAGCGAAAAGCCATCTTCGCCTATGTTGCGACGTGTCGAGCATCGCATAAGCATACTTCTCTCTCTTTCTCCCTCCCTCCCTCCCTACCTCTGACTCTCTCTATATCAGCGTTATAAATTTACACGTATATCAAGAATAGCGCACATATAGGATCATAGTTTTGATCGCGTACGAGCCGTCACGAAGTCGTCAGGGAGATTGAAGTCGATCCTAATGGCAATATTTGTGTATCTACTCAATCTTCGATATCAGCAAGAATATTAAATAATTCTAGTCAAAGTTTATCAAAGATTTGTCAAAATGAAAAATATGATTTTTTTAGTGACAAAAAATGGCCAAAAAAATTGCCACAATTGGATTAAAAAAAGTGAATGTAACTCAATTTTTGCGAAAATGTTTATGTCATCAGGGTATTCGAGCGAATTCAGGATGATCCTTCAACAAAGATGTCTGCGAAAGAGTCCTCTCTTAAAAAAAAAAAAAAATGCGAACAACAATGTCTGACTCAAAAAACGGTCGAACAAAAATCTTTGTCGTAAGAATATCGACATTGACGATGTCTGCAACAAATATATCAGAAATAAGAGAATAAGAGATAGGAAAAAAGGGCGTTTATAAAATATATATTTTTTTATAATATCGGGTAAGTCTTTAACAGGCATGTCCTAGACATCCTATGCTGCAAAAAACAACCAGCAATTTACCAAGAATGTCTGAAAAAAACCTCTTGGAAACAAGATTTTTTGGTTCCAAAATGTCTTAAAAAGAAATATTTCGAAGAGAAAAATGGCTGCAATAATTTTATTTACGATAAGAAATGCCACCAATAAAAATGTTTGCAAGGAAAACGCTATCAGCAACGAAAAAGTCAGTGTGATTAAGGCTCAAACAAAAATATTTAGAAATAAATCAACATCCACTGAGAATGTCTAGAATGAGGAAATCCGGAACAAGAATATATCGAACGAGGATATTTGGAACAATAATATCTGCAACGAGGATATTTGGAACAATAATATCTGCAACGAGGATATTTGGAACAACAATATCTGCAACGAGGATATTTGGAACAACAATATCTGCAACGAGGATATTTGGAACAACAATATCTGCAACGAGGATATTTGGAACAACAATATCTGCAACGAGGATATTTGGAACAACAATATCTGCAACGAGGATATTTGGAACAACAATATCTGCAACGAGGATATTTGGAACAACAATATCTGCAACGAGGATATTTGGAACAACAATATCTGCAACGAGGATATTTGGAACAACAATATCTGCAACGAGGATATTTGGAACAACAATATCTGCAACGAGGATATTTGGAACAACAATATCTGCAACGAGGATATTTGGAACAACAATATCTGCAACGAGGATATTTGGAACAACAATATCTGCAACGAGGATATTTGGAACAACAATATCTGCAACGAGGATATTTGGAACAACAATATCTGCAACGAGGATATTTGGAACAACAATATCTGCAACGAGGATATTTGGAACAACAATATCTGCAACGAGGATATTTGGAACAACAATATCTGCAACGAGGATATTTGGAACAACAATATCTGCAACGAGGATATTTGGAACAACAATATCTGCAACGAGGATATTTGGAACAACAATATCTGCAACGAGGATATTTGGAACAACAATATCTGCAACGAGGATATTTGGAACAACAATATCTGCATCGAGGATATTTGGAACAACAATATCTGCAACGAGGATATTTGGAACAACAATATCTGCAGCGAGGATATTTGGAACAACAATATCTGCAACGAGGATATTTGGAACAACAATATCTGCAACGAGGATATTTGGAACAACAATATCTGCAACGAGGATATTTGGAACAACAATATCTGCATCGAGGATATTTGGAACAACAATATCTGCAACGAGGATATTTGGAACAACAATATCTGCAACGAGGATATTTGGAACAACAATATCTGCAACGAGGATATTTGGAACAACAATATCTGCAACGACGATATTTGGAACAACAATATCTGCAACGAGGATATTTGGATATTTTTTTAACCTCTTTGTGCAATAGTTGCATCCCCATTGGCCACTACGAACGTTATACCCTGGCAGAAAGAAAAAAAAGAGATATGAGCAAAGAGATCCTCACCAAATAATGAGGAGTAAAATGCGATTTTGGATATTTACGAAAAACGGAAATTGGGACTTACGAGCTCTCAGAGGAAAGAGCTTTTTATCACTAGTTCATGATTCTTACGGCCCCATTCTCTCCATTTTATCTCCCTTTATTAGGATACCTACTACACACACACACACACACACACACATAGCCACATATATATATATATATGTATATATATATACTTGTCCACAGTGAAAAGACACTGCGGAGATACGAATTTGTGGTACGGGATGAGCGAATGCGAGGGAACGAGATATATATGGAAGTAAAAGCTATATATATTTAGTATAGGAGAACAAAATATCTCATGGATTCAGGTAGTGGTTGCCCGGCGGCGTTCAACCAATTAGCTAACTCCGAGGCACTTGGGCCTAGCTCTGCCACGCTCTCTCTCTCTCCCTCTATCTCGCTTCTATATCGTGCCAAAACCGCTAACGAAGAACGGTGAAACGCCAAGGTGGGTTGAGAGCACAAAATGAAGGGGTTGGGCATTGGTGATGCTCATGGAAAGGGTGGCAAGAGTTGCCTGAAACACCCCAAGATGAGGACGAAGAATCCAGAGAGAGACTTGGCCTTCTCTTGGGGTAGGAATCTTTGGAAAAGATGCCCTCTGGCTCTATTTCACGTTCCCTCGATTCATTCCCTTTGCGGCCTCCAAACTGTCGACCATATACAGCAGCAAGATTTTGGGCCACAAAAACGTTTTTTTTTTTTAGAGAAAGTTTTTTTTTTCGTTATTTGATATGATTTCACGTTAGGGGTGGATCTGATTGTGATTTTTTACCGGTGAAACTAATTCTAATTTTTTAAGGGTGTTCACGTGGAGATTTTCGAGAAAAGAGATTCGAAAAGTTTCACAGTCTTCGACTTCTTGGGCCAAAACTTCAATCGTGTTTCTCCATCTTATAAATATACTAGCAATTTTTACCTAAAAAGGTTTGTACCGTGATTTTTTTTTTTTTAATATTCCAG
This sequence comes from Dyspetes luteomarginatus, assembly GCA_963669185.1. Classification (NCBI taxonomy): domain Eukaryota; kingdom Metazoa; phylum Arthropoda; class Insecta; order Hymenoptera; family Ichneumonidae; genus Dyspetes; species Dyspetes luteomarginatus. The sequence continues at coordinate 2,772,241 of OY769911.1, forward strand.
CCGGCTAAGGTTCCCCAATTTATCCCTCTCTCAGCATGCTCGGCACCAACTACTACACAGTCGCGACAATTTGAGTCAAGAAACGTCTTACGTTTTTAAGAAATTTTTTCATTCGTCGATATATCAATACGTTAGGGGTGGACGTGATTGTGATATTTTGAGCATTTTTGGGCCTCCATAGAGGATTTTTTCAGACTATTTGTATCTTAAATTCATCCAGAAGATTCATTGAGATAAAAGAAATTTTATTAACTCCCTAACTTTTCTTTCGTTGCCGAGAAGAAGATAATTGCTCGGTGCTATGTGAAGCTGCAACTCCCTTCAAGATTTTTTCAACGAGGTCACTCGCGGTGGAAACTGAAGATTCTTCGATGAATGTGAGAGAGGAGCCGCTGAGATGAAAAAAAAATGGAAGAGGAGAAGAAAGAAGAAAAAGTTGGCTCTCGTTAGGCAAGTCACAATTGCAGCAAATGGGGAATTGAGATGCAGCCTCTCATTCATTGAGAATTACCCGTCGACTCGAAAAAAAAAAAAAATAATAATAATAATGAATCTTATACAAAAGACCGATATTTATATATAATGATGTTATTCCTCGATATTCTCATCGATTACTTCATTAATAGGGCAATTTTTCAATGAGAGAATATTTTTTTTACCATCACCCTTTTCATTGAAAATTTAACTGTATAAGGGAACAAAAAAAAAAGGTACGATCGGAAAAGTTATACGGCAGGTTTCTCCTCGATAGGATCTTATTCGAGTATTCTTCTTCCCTGTTTGGTAAACTCGTTTTTTTTCTTTCATTTACTTTCGACCAAGCCCTCAGGAGATTTGTGCAGATCCTTTATTTCTGTCGAAGAACACGATAGAGGGCGCAGTGCGAGAGAGAATGGTCGGGAGAGATGGTCGTCGAAGACATCACCAGTGTGCCACGGCTCTCTTATGTGGCCCCAGGACGGCAAAGTTTCATGGTTCAGCCGCTATTTAGCGCAACCTGAAAATTGCCGCTGGGGATTCTGAAGTCTTTCTCTCTCTCTCTCTCTCTCTCGCTCGCTCTCTGCCTTCTTCGTGGTCGTCGAGGCTCACATCGATGAGGAAATAAGGAAAAAGGATGATATTTGACAATATCGATCGATTATAAGGAATATTCCATGTCCATGAACATTTTGAATTTGATTATTTTTCTTACAGCCTTAAGGATGTACACTAAGAATTCAAGAAACAGTATAACTGGCTTACGATTTCCGATTTCCCAATTTTTTACATTCGATTAACAAAATGGCAAACTCAATAACTCTGAGCCATAAATTTTCAGTATGGCTTTTAGGTTTTTTTTGGTCAGCTTGTTATTTTGAATTTTGAAACTTTTTCTTTCTAGGCCGACCATACCGAGGCCCTAATTTTTTTAATTTTGAATACTCATCGAAATTGGATCAGTTTTGTTAAATACTTCATGTTAATTCATCGTTTTTGCCTGCGTAATTTTTCATTGGCGTGTAATCTCTGATTCTTTTTTGGTCACGTATTTAAATTAAGTACCAAAGTATAAGTCAGTTTCATAAAAATCACTCTACAAATATGGCCAAAATTAAAGTCCAAACAATCTTTTGGCGATAAGATTTCGACTTGAAGATTTTTTATAGGGAAAAAAATGACTCGACTTTGAAAATGAATTCAAATTGATAAAAGTGTGCATTCTAAGCAACTATTTTTACTTTTATACATTTTTTGTACCTGATTGAAAAAGTTTTTATTTTCGTTTTTAAAATTTTGCTTGTTAGAGGGCGGATATGTATACCCACCCTCGAGCACACGTGCATTCTTTCTTATATTCTCGGAGAATTTGCAGGTAATATTTGCGTTATATCGCAAAATGCAAGGATATACACCTAAACTCGTGCAAAGAGCCCGGCCTAATTGCTTTTCGCGGCGAGAGAGAAAGAGAGAGAGAGAAAAGCCCCTAATTTTTTTAATTTTGAATACTCATCGAAATTGGATCAGTTTTGTTAAATACTTCATGTTAATTCATCGTTTTTGCCTGCGTAATTTTTCATTGGCGTGTAATATCTGATTCTTTTTTGGTCACGTATTTAAATTAAGTACCAAACTATAAGTCTTTGTAGTTTCATAAAAATCACTCTACAAATATGGCCAAAATTAAAGTCCAAACAATCTTTTGGCGATAAGATTTCGACTTGAAGATTTTTTATAGGGAAAAAAATGACTCGACTTTGAAAATGAATTCAAATTGATAAAAATGTTCATTCTAAGCAACTATTTTTAGTTTTACACATTTTTTGTACCTAATTGAAAAAGTTTTTTTTTTCGTTTTTAACATTTTGCTTGTTAGAGGGCGGATATGTATACCCACCCTCGAGCACACGTGCATTCTTTCTTATATTCTCGGAGAATTTGCAGGTAATATTTGCGTTATATCGCAAAATGCAAGGATATACACCTAAACTCGTGCAAAGAGCCCGGCCTAATTGCTTTTCGCGGCGAGAGAGAAAGAGAGAGAGAGAAAAGCACCTCCTTGAAAATGTAAACACTCCCCTATCTCCTGCTTGTCCTTTTGCCCATAAATGTTAATTGCTACGGTAATTAACATTTCGCATTTGCGCAATTATGCGCACTAAATATACTCCAACTATTTATTAGAAGAAGAATATTGCATTAATGATATCAGTAACAATATTAATTTTTTCAAAATTCATAATTATTTCGCTTAGAAAATATTTTGAATGATTTTTTACTCGAATTTAGTCGCGTCGATTTATTATCTTATTAATAATACCGGTGACAATAATTATCTAAAAAAAAAATTAGTCATAATTATTCAGTTATAAAAATTTTTTTTACACGAATCGAGTTATTTATTCATTTATAAATTCTATTTGTGAATTGAATAGAAAGAAGCATAGGATGTTTTTTAAACAACATTATTATTTCAGTATTTGTTCCCATCACTATTTTTTCGGTAAAAGCGACAGACCGTTTCGGCGAAGAGTCGAGAGGGGATAAATGGGGGATTCGCTGCTGGTCAGGCGAGCGTATAAACTTGAATTAGTAAACGCCATTAAAATGAGTTGTTAACTCATCGTGTAGTACGGTCGACAACGTGTGCTGTATTGCCTGCGAATATTCATATATATCTATATAATATACAGCTTGATCCTGTGGGGCTGATATGCCTGAGGGTGTGAGGCACGTTCGCGTGCCAGTTGGTACTCGCGTTATAAAATAAAAGGGTTTTTAACGGAAATTGGATGACAAGAAAAATGCATATACCCATAAAATTTTCCAGTCCATGACAAAATTACGAAAATCCAAAGATGAACTATTTTATCACGTAGAATATTAATCAATACTGTTATATTTATGTAAATAGGGAGAAAATATGTTATCGAAGGTGGAAACCTTCAATGGAAGCTTCTGAATTTTTTCCGACAAAACCTTAAAAAATTCCCTTCCCCTAATTATTTTTTTTTAGCTGCCTCGTTTAGTCCTCATTTAGCTCCTATTTTGAATGGCAGGGTGGAAATCTCTGGGTCGTTGACACAAGCCATTATTTTCCAAGGGCTATTGAGATTTCGGTAAAAATTTAATTCGTCTATCGATTCAGAATTTTGCCTAAATTTACCTTTTAACTGAAATTTCAAAGGAATTTTAAGAAAAAAAAAAAAATGGTTTACAGCTTTTGTCACCGACCGAGATAGCTTCTCCCATCGAAATTTTTGAGTGTAAAAGGCCCTTCTCAATAAATACTCCAATCATAATTGTTATACACTTAATAAGATCTATTTTGATTTATATGTGTCGTCACAAACGATTCATCGAATAATTTAAATTATATAATCGTCCTCATTCATACAAGCATACATATAAGAAAATGACTTGAATTTGATATGTTCTCGTCTACTCATCATTGTATATATATATATATTCATCGATATATATCATATTTATCGAAGGATCTCCAAATCAAGATATACATATATATATATATATATATATATATATATATATATATATCCAAATATATATATATATAGATCTCCAAATCAAGATATATATATATATATATATATATATATATATATATATATATATATATATATATATTTTGATTTGGAGATCCTTCGATAAATATGAAGATGAAGAAGAAGATGAAGGACCGGGCCTGGTTTTTTTGTTCCGATCGTTGCAACTTCATGGACTCCACGTAGATATTTTAACAATAACTACCGCAATTTATTCACGATGCAAAAATACATTCGGAGTTATATATACAGAGTGAAAATTTGACGACAAGGAACGACAACGTCTTACCTCGATCGATGTCTGATGAGAAGTAACGCTCTAAGCGGTTATGGGTGGGGAATCGACATTCCCCTCAATGTTCGGGAGAATTCGCTGGTGTCCCGTTACATATCGTAAGTTACAGTTTAAATTAATTTTATCCCCACATATTTCAAAAGTAGCGCCATCTATGATGTTATCAGTACTGCCATTAATTGTCCCCTTCGACAGCACAAAACTTTTGTATGAAACTTTTTTCCGTACCTCTTCTCCTTTCCGAGATATTTGACTGATGGTTACGTTTGAAATGAGACACCCTGTATACTTTGCGTGAACTGTTAATTTATTGTTACACTGACCCCATTTAATAAGAGAATTCTTTTGGAGCGATTTGTTTTTTTTTTTTAACAAATCTCCATTTTGAACTCGATTGAATTGATATATATATAATTCATCCCTTCGTTACGCCAATGTTTTGCATTTTTTTTTTTCGTCCTCAGCTCGATTAATTCGAGTTCGTTGTATAGGCGAGAGACACAACGCCCATGCGAAAAACGAATAATCCTTGATTTTGAAATAACGTGTGATGTCCTCTCTTCCCTCCGCTGGTTGCCTATATATATATATATAGTTTGATCGTACGGTGTGCCAAATCGGTATTTGTAGTGTTTTTTCGCACCCTTCACCCCCGTTGTTCACCCACGAAACATACTTCGATACTTCCCTGCGTGCTGGGATGTGTGGCAGTGCCAGAGACAGGCATTTTCCTTTCGATAAAATTTTACACCATACCCAAAATATATATTTATATATTATTCAGTAGCATAATAGTCTCTCCGTCAAATTGTGAAATATTTAAGTCAGAAAATCAAATCGATACAAAAATATATGAAATATTTTTATATAGGTATTGACAAAAATTAAAATAAACATCATTATTATAATTCTCCAATAATAAAAATAAACATCATTATTATTATTATCCATTCATATACTGAATAAAGATAACAATATTTTATTCTATTCACTAACTTTTCTGTCCAAAATTTTATTAAATATTAAAAATTGAATTAACAAGTGTTGTAAATTCTTATTTTTCATCGTCACGCGATATATACTGTGCAATTATAATATACATGTAATATTTTGGAGGAAATAATCGGCTAAATATCAACGATTCATCGAAATAAATAATGAACATAAATTTTGTGTTGGGGTGAACAGAGTTTCATTACAATATTAATTTCCATCGCGAATCGTTAATACATGAGCCATACACGTCTTCACATCTCACTATCAGACTAAACTGTCAATCATTTCGAACGTCATTCGCATTTCATTGATTATTTATTTTTCTTTTGTCGAGCATCAACTATATCTCATTATCCTAATAATCATGATAATATAGTATACAAATAATTTTATAATCCACCGAACGTCCGTCTCATGCATGTAAAACGATTATATACATATATATATACACAACTATACAAATATGATCATACAAATGCACACATAGAGAAATGTATTTTATGTTGAATGCCAGGAAACACTCTCGGTCGAATGTCGCATATGTTCGTCATCATTCTCTTGCTAGCACCCCCACACCCCCATACATGGGGGTGGGGGGGGGAGGCACATATAGGGAGGTATGAGGAAGGGTACGTATAGGCACAGGTTGTTCTGCTATGGATATCAACAGGAATTTCACAAATGGAATTTCGCCCACATTTCCAAGCATCGCGTGCGAACTACCCCGCTTCAAAACTACCCCTAGCTCCGATGCTTTGGGGCTATGAATCGTTTTGGTCCACACACACACACACACGTACGCGCGAACGGCAATATGATGCTTCGCTCGCGTCAGATAACGTACTGAATTGAATATACGAATACCATTTATACACATAATCGATATGACATTCGGGATTCGGATGATAAAAAAATCATATAGATATTTGTAGTATTTATTGTGATTCTTCAATGTTTTTTTTTGTGAGACAAAAATTACGAAAAGTGTAATTAAAGATTGTGATATCGATTGTCAAATTTTTTGGTACTCATTTACTTTTGTCTTAAATATTAACAAATAGTGTCCTCCTTAGTAGAAGATCTGTGTCACGAGAGAATTATTGTCACTTTATTCGTTTGCTGATTAGCTCCGGCAGAAGACTGAAGCTGGAGCTGGAACAACTTCAGTTGTAATTTGTCATCTGAAAATTTATAGCATCCAAAGCGTGCTCTTAAGCTGGTCTTAATAATAAAATAAACGTTGTAATTTATTTGAATTTTATTACAGAGTGAAAATAGAATTAATTTTTTTATTATATACTAATGTTATTATAGCATTATTGCTAAATAATTAAAGTATAATTATTAATCAAGCCATTAATTGGATATGATTTTACTCGCGTGAGCGAATAACGAGACTATTTTTCATGCTCCTGAAAATCAAGTGTTCCCTCGAAGCACCCAAAAAAATTTTATAGCACCCAAAGCGTGCTCTTAAGCTGGTCTTAGTAATAAAATAAACGTTGTAATTTATTTGAATTTTATTACAGAGTGAAAATAGAATTAATTTTTTTATTATATACTAATGTTATTATAGTATTATTGCTAAATAATTAAAGTATAATTATTAATCAAGCCATTAATTGGATATGATTTTGCTCACGTGAGCGAATAACGAGACTATTTTTCATGCTCCTGAAAATCAAGTGTTCCCTCGAAGGGGAGTTGGTGATTTTTCGCTCTTGTTTCTCACCACGTTCTCAAAAATTTCTCGAGTCAGAGGCATTCACAGCTCGTTGAACATTCAATGTGCGTCGACGAACCATCATTATAACGAAGATACAGGAGATACGTAGATAACGAATAAAACGAATGGATCGAGGGTGTGATCTACATGATGATTATATGACTCGAGAGAAATCTCCTTCTGTCTATAAAGCTCTCAACGTGTCCCACATAAAAAAATCTCGCGAGTGGAAAAATTCACCAAGCAAATTAATCAAATTATAATTAATATAATTATATGCACACTCGTTAATTATAATTCCCTCGTAGAAAAAAACAGTGACACACATAACCAGTGGAATATTGTCGAGTTCTTTCAGTGTTTGAGCCAAGCAAAGAATATAGAATATAAAATAATATTTTATTTCTCAATAATTTTTCGTAAATTGGAATAGAATTATTTTCCTTCATGGATAATAATACGAACACATAAGAAAAATTCGATATTTTAATTGAATAAAAAAAGTATATATATATACTTTTTTTTTATTATAAGTATACATATATTTTTAAGTATATATATAAGTATATATATATATATATATATATATATATATATATATATATACTTTTTTTTTATCCAATTAAAATATCGTATTTTTCTTATGTGTTCGTATTATTATCCATAAATGAAGGAAAATAATTCTATTCCAATTTACGAAAAATTATTGAGAAATAAAATATTATTTTATATTCTATATTCTTTGCTTGGCTCAAACACTGAAAGAACTCGACAATATATAAATCACGAAATGTGGAAAATTTGACACGCGAGAATAAAAAATGTTATCGTAGATTGCCCTTTCAGAGAGTTTCATATTCTCTAGAATACCTCCCTCGGGATAACTACATTCTCGTCGAATATGCACTCAATGGTATGCACAGACGTGCATATATGTATGCGTATATCTATAGACGCGTATACAAATCATTCGCGCGTACAAGCGTTGAATTACATTCTCTTCCGATATTGTACGGTATATCAAGGGGAGTTTTGCGATGGTGGGAAGAGGGGGAGGGCAGGCTAAACGCCACTGGACTCTATGGACGCTACATAACCTACGAATCTACGTATGTATCGCATATATCGATGAATATTATCGGTGCCCAAGTGCACAAACAGTACAGAGGGTAACGTGCTCGAGTGAAAATGCTTGTGAGAGCTCCAGTGGTCAAGCGCGCCAACCACGTGTTTCCTCCTCATCCCTCTTTCGCCCTTTTGCTCTCTCTCTCTCTCTCTCTCTCTCTCTCTCTTGTCGACATGCATGAATATTGCCTCCAGCTTCATTCTGGGAATGACAGGCTGTAGGTTTCTGTACGCTGGATCCACTTCCGGTGCTGGTCGTGCATGTACCGAGAGAGAAAGAGAAAGAGAGAGAGAGAGAGAGCGAGAGGCAGGGAAAGTGCTCGAGGCAATAACCAGCAAACAAGACCCCCTTTTGCGATCATCTCCTCATGAAATCAAACGAAACGGCTTGAAACAATCGTACCTCGTCAGAAACAGCAACAACGTTTGTGCATATGCAAAAAAAATACGTATTAGTCATGCACATTGATTTCTCTTTCAAAGTGTCCTAATTATAAGCTTATAGAATTGAGTAGAGGTGGATGGAGATTGTAAATTTGAAAGACAATCATAGACGGTCATATGCTGACCCACGACACAATCACATACATTAATGAACACTCTTTTTGCTTATTCTTATTATTATTTTTACTTTTTGCTTATAGTGATTCCTTATAACATTATTAGCAATATTATTCCACATATTATTTCATAAACCTCATTTTCTTTGCATGATGAAATCGCGAGTGACCATAGCACTCATATAAAATCATACTATCGATTTTATCGCTTGCACGATTTTGTAAAATTTGGCCAGTGACCAAGGAAACTGGCTGAAACGATCGTACCTGGTCAAAAGCAGCAACAACGTTTCTGTATATGCAAAAAAATATGTATTAGTCACGCACATTGATTTCTCTTTCGAAGTGTTCTAATTATAAGCTTATAGAATTGAGTAGAGGTGGATGGAGATTGTAAATTTGAAAGACAATCATAGACGGTCATATGCTGACCCACGACACAATCACAGACATTAATGAACACTCTTTTTGCTTATTCTTATTATTATTTTTGCTTTTTGCTTATAGTGATTCCTTATAACATTATTAGCAATATTATTCCACATATTATTTCATAAACCTCATTTTCTTTGCATGATGAAATCGCGAGTGACCATAACACTCATATAAAATCATACTATCGATTTTATCGCTTGCACGATTTTGTAAAATTTGGCCAGTGACGAAGGAAACTGGCTGAAACGATCGTACCTGGTCAAAAGCAGCAACAACGTTTCTGTATATGCAAAAAAATATGTATTAGTCACGCACATTGATTTCTCTTTCGAAGTGTTCTAATTATAAGCTTATAGAATTGAGTAGAGGTGGATGGAGATTGTAAATTTGAAAGACAATCATAGACGGTCATATGCTGACCCACGACACAATCACAGACATTAATGAACACTCTTTTTGCTTATTCTTATTATTATTTTTGCTTTTTGCTTATAGTGATTCCTTATAACATTATTAGCAATATTATTCCACATATTATTTCATAAACCTCATTTTCTTTGCATGATGAAATCGCGAGTGACCATAACACTCATATAAAATCATACTATCGATTTTATCGCTTGCACGATTTTGTAAAATTTGGCCAGTGACGAAGGAAACTGGCTGAAACGATCGTACCTGGTCAAAAGCAGCAACAACGTTTCTGTATATGCAAAAAAATACGTATTAGTCATGCACATTGATTTCTCTTTCGAAGTGTTCTAATTATAAGCTTATAGAATTGAGTAGAGGTGGATGGAGATGGTAAATTTGAAAGACAATCATAGACGGCCATATGCTGACCCACGACACAATCACAGACATTAATGAACACTCTTTTTGCATTTGGTGATTCCTTATAACATTATTAGCAATATTATTCCAAATATTATTTCATAAACCTCATTTTCTTTGCATGATGAAATCGAGAGTGATCATAGCACTCATATAAAATCATACTATCGATTTTATCGCTTGCACGATTTTGTAAAATTTGGCCAGTGACGAAGGAAACTGGCTGAAACGATCGTACCTGGTCAAAAGCAGCAGCAACGTTTCTGTATATGCTAAAAAAATACGTATTAGTCATGCACATTGATTTCTCTTTCGAAGTATCCTACTCATAAGACCAGATTAATGTCGAGCTGAATACAGTGACAGCAAAATTTAAGAGGTGACCATGCTGAAATTTCCAATTTTAATGAATATAGAATGGCGTTTATTGTACCTAAAGAAATCCGAAATATGATTTGGAAATGTTTGTGTGTATCTCTTGGTTTTGGAGCTTCAAAACATTTTTGTGCTTTTAATTGAATCACTAGTGATTTTTCGTGAGGCTCCCGATCAGTAATGTATAAGAAGAACTTTACGTATTGAATTTCTTATCAAGCTCCATTGGTTGTAAAAAAAAAATATTCTAGTAATCTTTGCATAATTCTCCTTAATGCACAATTTATTTAATTTTGTCTTAATTTTCGTCCAATTGACCCTTATAAATTTTTCTATAATCATCATTTATTTAATCTAACAAAATGTTTCGATTAATAATATGTGATAAATGATTGTTGCACCTGAATACTTGAAAAATACCGATCGTATTAAAATTTTGATTATTCCATTTTATTGTAACTGACATAAAAAAAATTGCTTTCGCAGACATGGTCTCTATGGTAAATCTCCCATATAAAACATTAAAAAAAAGGTCGAACGAGTTCGATGAACATCAAAAATTTTCGAGCGTTGACCTCTGGTGAAAAATAAATATGGGTATAGCACACACACACACACACACACACACACACACACACACACACACACAGGTTGTAACAGAATTATATATGGTCCTATACACCCTATGCACCCCAGTCCTCACTACCTTCTATTTTCAGTTAGAGAGAAAAACCAGTGCACTAGTGTGAGTATGTACGTGGCAGGTCACTAACGAAAGAGGGCACGAGAATATCGGGAATATCCTGAATATAATGTCGGGGAATATGAACTACCAAAATATTTCTGCTTATCGAATATATCATCGGAGACGAAATCGAATAGGTATTTTTAGCATTTTTCAATACGATCCTTCAGGTGGTTAATCTCATTGTACTTTCCAGTATTTTTTTTATTTCAGGCAGTCTGGCTGTAAAGATGAAAAAAATTACGATAATTTGGAAAAGTTAATCTCACCGTTCGAATAAATTGAGATAAGCGAATAATTAATTAAACGACACCGAAATTTATATGCCTAAATAAAAACTGACTACAATTGGCAGACAAGCTCATGGTTTATATCAGGCACTGTGGGAAAATATTTAGTTCAATCAATTAAATTTTATTTGAATCTCAGCTTACTAAAATTTCAGTTGATTCAAACCAAATTATATATTTAATTTGACTAAATATTTTGTTTGATTAATTATGTTGGACACCTAAAAAAGGTATTGAGAGTCATCAAATATATTCGGTTATTTGAATCAAACAAATAAATTATTTGTAATCAACTAACGATAAAAGAGTTCAAATATACCGATTTATTTTACTTTAAGTAAATCTTTTTTCTCAGTGTGTAAAGTATATTTGTATATAAAGTATAATTTATATTTCATATTACAATAAAGGTACGAAAAAACGATCTAGACTGCCGTTAATTAACGACTGTGATTTTTAACCAATTGAGTTCTTGATTTTTCTTACTGTTTTTTTTAAACCAAAAAAAAATGTCGAACGATTCACATTTCCTTTCAGAGCAATTTCTATATGAGAAACCAATCCGGTTCATCTCTCCAATCTGGTCCATATTTCCCGTGTTTACTCAACACATATATGCGCGAACCCACAGTGGCATTTTTCTCAATGATAATTCCAGGTGCGCAAAGAAATTTGAATATTTCCATACCGCACAAATCCAAGAGACGAGAGATTCGCGAAAGGCTGCTGGGGGTGCGCTATGAAAAATAATAAAAATAAAAAAAATTGTCAAAAATATATCGTGTCCGTTATCGTCTTTCATAATTTTAAATAAAACAATGCCTAAATCGTGTTCCAATCAGTATGGAATTTCCATGCAATGGTTCCAAAGCTCAAAAATCCATCAACTTGACCTACGTTATAAATAAAAATTTCCACTTTCCAAAAACCTCGATACCTTTACTTTCCAAGCCCGTCGACAGAGGCAACCTCTTTAATTCATCTCTTACTGTCGTCAAATAAAAAAAAATACAGCACGATTCACATTTTTTTACCAGCACAATTTCCATATGAAAAATCAATCTCGTCCACTATTCCCAACTGGTCCGTATTTCCCGGATTTATCCGACATATATATATACGCATCCAGTTGCGAACCAGCAGGTCATTTTTTACCATGCTAATTCCAGGTGTACAAAGAAATTTGAATATTTTTATACCGCAGGAATCCGAGTGACAGACAGAAAGAGAGAGAGAGAGAGAAAGGTTTCGTGAAGGGCTGTGGTGCAGTCGGG
>OY769911.1:2785138-2840138 GCA_963669185.1 Dyspetes luteomarginatus
GAGAGAGAGAGAGAGAAAGAGAGAGAGAGAGAGAGAAAGAGAGAGAGAGAGAGAGAGAGAGAGAGAGAGAGAGAGAGAGAGAGAGAGAGAGAGAGAGAGAGAGAGAGAGAGAGAGAGAGAGAGAGAGCGAGAGAGAGAGAGAGAGAGAGAGAAAGAGAGAGAGAAGAGAGAGAGAGAGAGAGAGAACGCATCCCGTTTTCCTCTCGCAAATGCCCGATGTGGAGCTTTCGACTGCGTGCTTGGCTTTGCTCGTAGGGGGGAGGGAGAGATTCGGAGAGCTGGTAAACGCTGGGCCAGACCGCGTATTCTACCCCTTCTGGTGCGCCCTCGCCCTTTTTCCGAATTCGCTTATAATTTTACCCTCCAAGCGTTGTGGGTGATCGCTGCAGCCAAGAAAAACTGCACGAAAGACAACAAAATATATAAGCTTATCCACCGTTCTCTCATTATTGTTCGGAGAGAATTTTTTAAAAACGAAAAATATTAAAACATTTTTTTTTCTCAGTCTAACCAAAAGGTGAGACTATTTATTTTTTATTTTATTTTTTTGCCAAAGTTTCGGCTCACCTTTGTGTAATATCGTGCTTTGGACCAACAAATCCGTTGGAGCATCATGGCGTGGAAATCCTATCGAACGCTTCGGTAAATTTTTTTTTTTTTTTTTATTCTCGGCGTGAAATCGAAATGAGTTTCGGGAAAATCGTATGGCGAATCAGTTTCAGCGAATGTTGTGGTACATTGCCCAATACATTCCGGACAAACACGCATGTATGCGTATATACGCATCGGTGCGAAAAAGCACATTTTTTGTTTTTATTACGTAGGAGAGAGCATTGTGGTCGTGTTGGCCGAAGCGGATGATCGATATTCCGCGGGTCTCGTGCGTTACAATTTTACGATCTGTAACGGTATTTTTGAATGAATGTATACTACATATATATATATATATATCAAAATCGAAAAAAAAGTATAGATTTAAACTTAAAAAACTTCCACGCGAAAGTGAAGAGCTGGGCAAAAAATCATAAGTGGTGGTGCACTTGTCATTTATACAAAAAAATACGTAACCTCTTCAAATAAATTGCCAGAGATCCTCTTTCGCGAGATATTTTTAGGAATCAAAATTTGATTTTACAAAAAGTATTTTCGAAAAAATTCAGCTCCTAACCCCTGTAAGATCAAGTTTTGACCTCTGAAAATATCTCACGAAAGGGGATCTGTAGCAATTGATTCCAAGAGGTTTCGCATTTTTAGGTATAAATGACGAATATGCTCTTTACGATTTTTTGCCAGCTTTCCCCTTTCGCGAGGAAGTTTTTAAAGTGTAAATCTTACTTTTTTATGACGGAAACCAAACAAAAAATTCTGAAATGAAGCACCCTAATGTATATATATATATAGGTAAATATATGTATATATGTATATATATATATAGTCATATATATATATATATATATATATACGGGTTTAAAAGCAAAAAAAAATAAGCTCGTTCAAAACCAGAAGGGCACATGCGCTGTGCTTTGGTACAGTCGATATTCCATCTTAAACAATTGATATACAATGTACGTTGCTCCGTGTACATATTGATCATTTAATGGTAGAAAAGCGTACAAATATGGCTCATATCGATCGACACTTAAAAAAAAAAAAAAAGATGGTTAAAAACTGGAAAAACAAAAGCTCCTTGCACAGCCGATACGCCCTTCTGACTTTAGATCATTGATATGTGTAATCGGTGAGTCTCGTGCCGTAAAATGTACTTGTCCCGAGACTCTGCCGAGTCTCTCGATGTACGTCACTCTGTGTAAATATATATGTAGATATATATATATATATATATATATATATATATATATATATATATATATATATATATATATATATCGTATAAACATATACATATATATATATATATATATATATATATACGGGTTTAAAAGCAAAAAAAATTAAGCTCGTTCAAAACCAGAAGGGCACATGGGCTGTGCTTTGGTACAGTCGATATTCCATCTTAAACCATCGATATGCAATTTACGTTGCTCCGTGTACATATTGATCGTTTAGTGGTAAAAAAACGTACAAATATGGCTCACATCGATCGACAATTAAAAAAAAAAAAAAGATGGTTAAAAACTGGAAAAACAAAAGCTCCTTGCACAGCCGATACGCCCTTCTGACTTTAGATCATTGATATGTGTAATCGGTGAGTCTCGTGCCGTAAAATGTACTTGTCCCGAGACTCTGCCGAGTCTCTCGATGTACGTCACTCTGTCTAAATATATATTTATATATATATATATATTTTTATATGGATGGTCTAATGGCATAAAGGCGTATAAACATGAATAAAAAATGCACACGATACGCCCTTTTAAGGTCATCGATATAATACACATGTTGCGTCATGATTTTAGAATCAAATGCCAGCCTTATCTGTATCCACCCCACTCTCAGACATACACGAGCCAAGCCATCGATATGTGGAAGATTCTCCTTAGCATATTTTGATATCAGCAAACGGAGAGGGCTGCGCTGATTTAGTTTGCGAACGTGTGCTTTTTTATCCACCGCCGCAAGAGCCACTTCCGACTGTACAGAGTTTCCCTACGGGCTTCTTTCTGGCAAAAAAACAAAAAAAAAAAAAAAAAAACAAATTGGGATAAGAGAAAACAAGGAAAATCCTGATTTTGAATAGTAGAAGAGGAATTGGATTTATATTTTACGTTCTTTTTCGTTCAAATGCAATTTCGTAGAGAGAGAGAGAACAAAGGTGTGTTTTTTTTTTTTTTGCTATGATCGATTCGATATGATTGAGAAGTGAAATTCACAATTTTCATTATTTTAACAGCCGTGTGTGAACGTTCAAACGAGTATCGTCGATCTTTGACAGAGCAGACAAAAGCTTTCTCCATTTATTCATTTATCGTATTAGTGTAGATTTTTCACACACATGAAACTTTTCGATGTAATAAAAATATTTAAAAAAAAACGGTCGAGTCAACTCGCAGGCATTTTCGTACAAAACTTCAAAATTCCGAGATTCCCGAAGTAGAAAGAGTGACTGCCATCCCAATATCCACGTAAAGAGATGTCATTCTTGTTCGGAAGAAGGGGGAGGCTGAAATCTCGTTATCGTATAACGATTGTAGCACTAGGGCACGTCTGTTTTCCGAAAAGGCCTTAGTTCAAAGTTCGAGGCCACTCGAAAAGTCGAGGCACAAATTGGACCCTGGCCCTCAACTCGTCCGCTTCTCTTCTCTTACTGTGGTTAAAGTGTAATTGGCATTCGTTTCGTACAGCAGCATTGTAGCCAGTGCTATGTAGATTTAACAGATACATGATTGTACATTGGCAGGCAATAAAAAGATGAAATAGCTGAAGCAGAGTAGTGTTGCATAGCTTGTGAGGGGTTCTTCAGCTTCTTGCAATCTTTGAAATTCATTGGAACTTATTTCTCGTTACGTCAAATCTTTTCATATAACGAAATTTAATCCTTTCAATTCTCCTATCGTTTAAATTTGTCATCTCTTGGACAATTAAAAAAATAAGTAATCAATAAAAGAAGCATTTAATATATATTTTTCACAGCTCTTATTCAAACTGTGAACCTTCCGAATTATCTTTTGCCAATATCGAAATAACTATGAGTTGTGGCACATTAATCTTTATATTGACAATGAGATTTATTATTGAATTTAATGAGATTTATTTTATTTTACATTGGCGGAGAACGAAAGGAATAAATAGTCTTGTATAGTTTGTGAGGGGTCATCCAGCATTTTCTAATTTATGAAATTTATTTCAAATTCATTAATCGTTAATTCTACCTTTCCGTAAAAAAAAATTAAACATGTCTCGAGCGATTAATTAAAAAAACTTTACCCTTAAAAGCTTTTAATTTATATTTTTCATAGAACATATAAAACTTGGTATAGCTTCTCGATCATTTTGCCCATATCTTGATGACCATGAATGATAATAAACAGAGTTTTAATCGCAAAATGATTCTTCATCTCACGTCCATAGCCCTTTGGATTTCCCTCAAGGAAAAACGTAAAGGAAAAAGATTCAATTTTAATTTTCCATACAGAGGATAAAAATTGTCGATGCTTCTCGATCATTTTGCCAATATACAGATGACCATGAATGATAATAAACAGAGTTTTAATCGCAAAATGATTCTTCATCTCACGTCCATAGCCCTTTGGAATTCCCTCAAGGAAAAACTTAAAGAAAAAAGATTAATTTTTAATTTTCCATACAGAGGATAAAAATTGTCGATGCTTCTCGATCATTTTTCCAATATACAGATGACCATGAATGATAATGAACAGAGTTTTAATCGCAAAATGATTCTTCATCTCACGTCCATAGCCCTTTGGAATTCCCTCAAGGAAAAACTTAAAGAAAAAAGATTCAATTTTAATTTTCCATACAGAGGATAAAAATTGGTATAGCTTCTCGATCATTTTGCCAATATACAGATGACCATGAATGATAATAAACAGAGTTTTAATGGTAAAAGGATCACACAAAAATGGTCCTTCATCTACAGCGTTTACAGAATTTCAGAGTCTCATGAAGAGTCCAGTAGAATTTTTTTTCACACACAGACACAACTCTCAGTCCCATGTACGAGTTTCACCCTAGGCGAATATCTCGAAGGGAAGTAGCATCACAGGGAAATGTTGTCAAACCCATCCTTAGCCCTCAAAAAATCCTGCGGAATCGCTCAGACGATGAGCGAGAAACAACCTGCGTCTGACTGTTTCATATTTAAAGTACATTTCCCGTTGCAGTCCTGGAAAAATATTGTCGTCGGAATGTGCGTACCGTGTAAGAACAAATGGGACAATTTTTATCCCATCGAGATAGAAGAGGGATGCGGAGTTATGGTGGTGCGGTCGCAGGGTGAATACGCGAAGCTGTACGCCCGGTAGTTGGCGAAGGATATACAGAGAAGCATCATTTCCGGTGGCTTTCTCGATGAAGAAACCTGCCAGTCAGTAGCAGCGGGCGAGTAAGAGCCAGACTCTCACTCCCACCCCCTCTCCTCTTCTGCCCCGAAAATCCCTGACGAAAGGTCCGCTCGTCGGCTTATTACTTACTTACCAGGCCTGCCTCATGCCTCGCTAAGTCTATTTTAGCTGGGCCACTCGCGCAGACATCCCACATGTTTTCCTCGTGCCAGTTATAGCGTTAATGTACATGGCCAGCTTTTGTATATAGTTATATATAGTTATAGGATATAGTTATATGGATCTCTACCCTTGTAGGGCAAAGCTCGCTTGTTCCTTGATAAGCATTGCGAAAAAGCTACCCTTTCCTGTATTTACCCTTTCAAAATGGCCTCTTCCTTCAATACCATCGTCCCTATCGAAATTTTAGTCCTGCCTCATGCCTCGCTAAGTCTATTTTAGCTGGGCCACTCGCGCAGTCATCCCACATGTTTTCCCCGTGCCAGTTATAGCGTTAATGTACATGGCCAGCTTTTGTATATAGTTATATATAGTTATAGGATATAGTTATATGGATCTCTACCCTTGTAGGGCAAAGCTCGCTTGTTCCTCAATAAGCATTGCGAAAAAGCTACCTTTTCCTGTATTTACCCTTTCAAAATGGCCTCTTCCTTCAATACCATCGTCCCTATCGAAATTTTAGTCCTGCCTCATGCCTCGCTAAGTCTATTTTAGCTGGGCCACTCGCGCAGTCATCCCACATGTTTTCCCCGTGCCAGTTATAGCGTTAATGTACATGGCCAGCTTTTGTATATAGTTATATATAGTTATAGGATATAGTTATATGGATCTCTACCCTTGTAGGGCAAAGCTCGCTTGTTCCTTGATAAGCATTGCGAAAAAGCTACCCTTTCCTGTATTTACCCTTTCAAAATGGCCTCTTCCTTCAATACCATCGTCCCTATCGAAATTTTAGTCCTGCCTCATGCCTCGCTAAGTCTATTTTAGCTGGGCCACTCGCGCAGTCATCCCACATGTTTTCCCCGTGCCAGTTATAGCGTTAATGTACATGGCCAGCTTTTGTATATAGTTATATATAGTTATAGGATATAGTTATATGGATCTCTACCCTTGTAGGGCAAAGCTCGCTTGTTCCTTGATAAGCATTGCGAAAAAGCTACCCTTTCCTGTATTTACCCTTTCAAAATGGCCTCTTCCTTCAATACCATCGTCCCTATCGAAATTTTAGTCCTGCCTCATGCCTCGCTAAGTCTATTTTAGCTGGGCCACTCGCGCAGTCATCCCACATGTTTTCCCCGTGCCAGTTATAGCGTTAATGTACATGGCCAGCTTTTGTATATAGTTATATATAGTTATAGGATATAGTTATATGGATCTCTACCCTTGTAGGGCAAAGCTCGCTTGTTCCTTGATAAGCATTGCGAAAAAGCTACCCTTTCCTGTATTTACCCTTTCAAAATGGCCTCTTCCTTCAATACCATCGTCCCTATCGAAATTTTAGTCCTGCCTCATGCCTCGCTAAGTCTATTTTAGCTGGGCCACTCGCGCAGACATCCCACATGTTTTCCTCGTGCCAGTTATAGCGTTAATGTACATGGCCAGCTTTTGTATATAGTTATATATAGTTATAGGATATAGTTATATGGATCTCTACCCTTGTAGGGCAAAGCTCGCTTGTTCCTCGATAAGCATTGCGAAAAAGCTACCCTTTCCTGTATTAACCCTTTCAAAATGGCCTCTTCCTTCAATACCATCGTCCCTATCGAAATTTTAGTCCTGCCTCATGCCTCGCTAAGTCTATTTTAGCTGGGCCACTCGCGCAGTCATCCCACATGTTTTCCCCGTGCCAGTTATAGCGTTAATTTACATGGCCAGCTTTTGTATATAGTTATATATAGTTATAGGATATAGTTATATGGATCTACCCTTGTAGGGCAAAGCTCGCTTGTTCCTTGATAAGCATTGCGAAAAAGCTACCTTTTCCTGTATTTACCCTTTCAAAATGGCCTCTTCCTTCAATACCATCGTCCCTATCGAAACTTTAGTCCTGCCTCATGCCTCGCTAAGTCTATTTTAGCTGGGCCACTCGCGCAGTCATCCCACATGTTTTCCCCGTGCCAGTTATAGCGTTAATGTACATGGCCAGCTTTTGTATATAGTTATATATAGTTATAGGATATAGTTATATGGATCTCTACCCTTGTAGGGCAAAGCTCGCTTGTTCCTTGATAAGCATTGCGAAAAAGCTACCTTTTCCTGTATTTACCCTTTCAAAATGGCCTCTTCCTTCAATACCATCGTCCCTATCGAAATTTTAGTCCTGCCTCATGCCTCGCTAAGTCTATTTTAGCTGGGCCACTCGCGCAGACATCCCACATGTTTTCCTCGTGCCAGTTATAGCGTTAATGTACATGGCCAGCTTTTGTATATAGTTATATATAGTTATAGGATATAGTTATATGGATCTCTACCCTTGTAGGGCAAAGCTCGCTTGTTCCTTGATAAGCATTGCGAAAAAGCTACCTTTTCCTGTATCTACCCTTTCAAAATGGCCTCTTCCTTCAATACCATCGTCCCTATCGAAACTTTAGTGACAGCCGGCGATGTCTTGAAGATCCTTTTTAGCAATGACAGACTGGCAAAAATGAGGGGGAAATCTCGGGAGAATCTTTTGAGGGTTTTGTGCCTGACATCCCACATGTTTTCCTCGTGCCAGTTATAGGGTTAATGTAGAGGTACATGGCCAGCTTTTGTATATAGTTATATATAGTTATAGGATATAGTTATATGGATCTACCCTTGTAGGGCAAAGCTCGCTTGTTCCTCAATAAGCATTGCGAAAAAGCTACCTTTTCCTGTATTTACCCTTTCAAAATGGCCTCTTCCTTCAATACCATCGTCTCTATCGAACCTTTAGTGACAGCCGGCGATGTCTTGAAGATCCTTTTTAGCAATGACAGACTGGCAAAAATGGCAGGGAAATCTCGGGAGAATCTTTTGAGGGTTTTGTGCCCTCCCTTACTGGAAGCTCTGATGGCGTCCTGAAGGAAAATCCAAAGGACATTTCCCATCAGGGTTAGCAAATACTTAATAGTAAAAGCATGAATTTTTTTACTGTTTGGATTTGACGTTTTAAAGCACACCACTTGATAACCGCAATCGAATACAAGGAACATCGTTTGGATAATTCTGTTAAAGTGTCAGCATGATCATGTAAGAAAATAACGATTAGGAATGAATTAATAATGATAATGGAGAAAATGGTCATAATTACTGAAACTCGTACCAAAGTGAAGTTTTAAATAATTAAGGTGTCAGATCTCTCGTTACACAATATTTGTTATTCGTAGGACTTTCTTTAGCAAAGATGACCTATATATAGAAAGTTTGTCATTCTTCTCTCTGTCGTCTTCCCAGTTCTCCTATCACCATCTTATTGATACACAAATATTTTCTTACGGCTTTCACTTTTCCCTTTACGTTCAAAGCTCAAATTGACAAATACCAACAGCAAACGTTTTCTTTTCCCTTCCTCGATCCAATCGCTACTGCCATGTCTGCTATTGTACAAAAGGGTTCTGAGCATCGATCGTGCTCGGGAATCGAAATACCTCGATAACGAGACCACATATCCTAATTTTGTGCTTTTATTATTAATTATGTTTACATAATTATTATATATAATTTCTCTGGTTTTCGTGTGATTAAATTTCTTATCAGGTCAGCTTACAAGATATATTTATCAGTGAGTCAGATCGAGCAGATTGAGAATATAGTTATGATATATTTTACGAGTTATAGCAGAGCATCTTGTCCGAGAATAGGGGGGATGGTCGCAGTGATTTTGAGCAAACATTTACAGTTGGGTTGGCTCGAGAGAAGGTTTTTGGGTTATACGTACATACACGTGTGTTTGTGTACGTTGCAAAATGCGCGAGTGGTTGGTCAGGCTTTCATGGAGGCTTACATGGGGAGAGAACGAGGGTGATCGAGAGGGAAGCTGGAAAGGAATCGTTGTTGGCACATAGTGAAGTTATATCCTGTATATACATCTTATATAAGCTTCTCGGCATTTCTCCGACTCTAATTCTGCTCTTCTCTTCTTCCTTGTGTATGCTTTCACCTCGAATTCACGCTCAGAATACGAACTTTACTAACACAATCAATTATCTCCCCCTCTCCCTCTCTTTGCCCTCAAGATACTCAATTCTTACTTGGAGCTTTTATCTCCCTCTCTTTAGGTGCTTTACTTTTATGTCTCTAATCGCACGTATAAAAATATACTTGAGCTACCTTTGCCTTCGGTGTATATATGCCCTATAAAAATTGTCACATTACCCTATGAACAATTCCACATGTTTATATATATATATATTAGGTATAGCAATGTCTTTAAACCCTTATAAAAAATTCACACCTTCATCGACATTTATCATCATCGAAAAGTCATTTGAAGAAAATTCGGCATAAAACGAAGGGTAGCTCCTAAACGAGACCTCAACTCATTTAAAAAAAAATGTGTAGTTACTCTGTACTGATTGGAGAATTTGCGAATTTGGAATAAAAATCGAAAAAAACAAATATTGTCGTCTATTTTTCAACGAAAAGTTTTATATCGGGGCCTTTATATTATTTTTAAACGTACAAAAAAAATATTTCTGAGAAGTTTATTCGAAACTACAACTTTCACGACGAGAACATTTTTTTTCATTACTTACATATAGTATTCGAGGTATATAACGGTTTGGAAAAAAAAAGTTTGCTGTTCACATTTGGTGTACCTCGAAAACGGATAACTAAAAAATTATTTAAAAAAAAAATAACATAAATTCCTCCTCGATAATGATAAATGTTGACAAAGTTGTACATTTTTTTGAAGATTCAGGCTTTTTAACTCGCTGAAAACCTGCGAAATTTATTTTCATTTATTGATTCATCCCACTAGATACATCGTAAACACAATCAGCGAAGAATTTTCAAAAGGTAAATTGATCGAATCCAGGCCGAGAAAATTGTGATTGTGAGTTGTCACCATTGACAGAATTGAGGTTCTAGTTCTGTTACATTAATGTACATTGTGACGACGACGCGATATATAAAATTGTCGGGGAATATAGAAAAGTTTCTGTCCGCAGTCTCATCCACTTACTCACCTGCCTGGCTCCTGCTGGGATGCCAGGTTTTACCGGGGTAAACCAAAGACGACGGACTTCCGGACTGTAGCTCTCCCTCATCTCCCCCTCTCTCTTTCTATCCTTGTGTACGTGTTCACAGTTTCTGAACACGACGAAAGACCCCACGTACTTCCTGATGACGGGGCAGCGCATGAAGCGCCCTCTCGTAGAAATATCCAAAAGATGCTGGGCTGGACCATATTACCGGAAGCACAGTTAACGTCATCCCTTATATATAGACATATATATATCCACCTCTACCATCAATAATCTTTCGCGATGTGTTACCGACAACCCCTCCCCCCTTCATAGCCCAGAACTCGGTTCAGAACATCCCCCTCCTCCTTTTACCCTTGGATTTCACCTCTATCCATTCTATATTTGTGAGGCTTTCTTTCACTACCGAGTTTGATATTAGTTGGAGATTCGCGACGACGCGAAGTCGGACCAGCGACTGTAACGACAACGACGACGACGTTCGCCAATAGAATGCGCGCGCAGCAGCTGCCGAACGCGAAAATCTTCTCCACCCTTCTCCTATCCCAGTTCTCATTGTTCCAACGTAATTATCGGACAAAAGCAAACTTGTTTCATTGAATGCGGAAGCTTGGAACGAGAGTGGTAGATTTTGCCTATTCTATATCTTCTGGTCCCTCTTGCCCCGTTCATTCTCTCACCGAACTGTCTCGTAACCTTTTCATCACCACTGGCCCCAAACCACGAACTGCGAACCTCGCCGGTTCATCCCTTCATTATTTTTCCCTTCACCCTCTCACGTCCTCGTTATGATTCTATGCGCTTTATTCGTGTTTACTTAATCCTCTTCTTGTCTCTCTGACCTAGTGAGAAATGTTATACTTAGCTGGGGGTTGAACTTTTGCTGGATTTTTATTTTCTCTTGACAACGTTGCCCTCGACTATTAACAAATGATACTCCTGATTAGATATTCGTATGGCAATGGGACGAATGGAGTTTCAACTATTTTTTCTCACTCTTGAAAGTCAATACGATTTTTGAAAAGGATATTTGGGGAAATGCCCATGAATAATATTTATAATTGAGACTGAAAATAATCAACTACTCCAAAAGACTGTGGGCTGATAATTAGAACACCTTAAACGAATCATCGAAATGGTATTGAAAACCCAAACACATTTTTGCATTTTTTAGGCCATCATGTTAATGGCCTAAAAAATGCAAAAATGTCTTTTAACCCCCCCCCCCCCCCCCCCCCCAGTCAAAGATGTTCATCGCTGTTCATCATATTTTTTGTAGCTTAAGCTAAGGGAGGAAAGCAGACTGTGGGCTGATAATTAGAACACCTTAAACGAATCACCGAAATGGTATTGAAAACCCAAACACATTTTTGCATTTTAACCCCCCCCAGTCAAAGATGTTCATCGCTGTTCATCATATTTTTTGTAGCTTAAGCTAAGGGAGGAAAGCAGACTGTGGGCTGATAATTAGAACACCTTAAACGAATCATCGAAATGGTATTGAAAATGCAAAAATGTGTCTTAACCCCCCCCCAGTCAAAGATGTTCATCGCTGTTCATCATATTTTTTGTAGCTTAAGCTAAGGGAGGAAAGCAGACTGTGGGCTGATAATTGGAACACCTTAAACGAATCATCGAAATGGTATTGAAAACCCAAACACATTTTTGCATTTTTTAGGCCATCATGTTAATGGCCTAAAAAATGCAAAAATGTGTTTTAACCCCCCCCAGTCAAAGATGTTCATCGCTGTTCATCATATTTTTTGTAGCTTAAGCTAAGGGAGGAAAGCAGACTGTGGGCTGATAATTAGAACACCTTAAACGAATCATCTAAATGGTATTGAAAACCCAAAAACATTTTTGTATTTTTTAGGCCATTATGTTAATGGCCTAAAAAATGCAAAAATGTGTTTCAACCCCCCCAGTCAAAGATGTTCATCGCTGTTCATCATATTTTTTGTAGCTTAAGCTAAGGGAGGAAAGCAGACTGTGGGCTGATAATTGGAACACCTTAAACGAATCATCGAAATGGTATTGAAAACCCAAACACATTTTTGCATTTTTTAGGCCATCGTGTTAATGGCCTAAAAAATGCAAAAATGTGTTTTAACCCCCCCCCAGTCAAAGATGTTCATCGCTGTTCATCATATTTTTTGTAGCTAAAGCTAAGGGAGGAATTGTCATTTCTATTCCAAAACCAGTAATGGAGAAAAGCCTCCCTCCTCTTTTTCGCCAGGAAAGATGCTGCAAAGTCTTTTGTTTGAATCTTACGCCACGAAAATCCTCGGCTTCAGTTTTAATGGAGACGACTATTTTGAGCCGCATCAATAATATCCTTTCATTGTAGAAATTCATATCGACATGTAAACTAAGCCTAGTAAAAATCTTCGTTCTTATTCCAAAAAGGAACTTTCTTCACATCTCGACTTTCTTCTGTCAGCTTTGCATACAATGATGAGATATTGCTTTTGGCTTTCATCCTGTCGATTTCATCCCTCCACGGTCCATGCTTACCGTCCATTCTTTTTCAAGCTGATCCCCTGTTTTTCTTTCGCCGGTTAACGCGAGAGAATTTTTTGAGTGCTGGCAGAACGTCAAAGTCCATTTATGCGGATACGGCAGATGAGTAAGAGCTAAAAGAATAAAGACAAAGGGAGCGAAAGAGCAACTTTTAAAATTGTACTTTTCTCATAAAATGAAAAGATATATTATCAATACTGTGGGATACACTATTGGTGGTCTTCGCACAAGGGCCAATCGTTTCGAGCACGAAAACTTTTTCGACGGATCTCACATACATGGCTGTAGAATACACCAACACACCCATACACACACACACACCTGGCTTGAAGAGCAAAGCGAGGCTCTACGGATAAGGGAAGTTAAACGGGGTGGCAAAAGTAGTTTTATCCAGCTCAAAAACTATTCTCGTAAAGAATCGGACGGTCTCTCTGGTGTGTCCCTTCTGGATACGTTTCCTTTTCCTCTCCCCTGTCGAAACGCAACCTTCTTCTCGTTTTCCCGCTTGGTAGCAATCTTAATTTACGTCCAGCTTCGCTATGTCTCTTGCTCTCTCCTTTTCTCTTTTTTTTTTACGTCATCAAGAAATATTTCTCTAACCACTTCCAGGATACCCGAGAGTGACCCTTTCCCGCATTATTTTAGCATCTCATATTTTTAATTTCGTACAAACTCGACAATGACTGACCTTCCCTTGTTGAATTATTGAAAAAATGAAATTATTTTTATGATTATTTTTATACGAATCATAAATTTTTAATATAAAAATGTTGAATTCCAAAGTAATAAAAATCATCACAAAAGATTAAACCGAAATCAAAAATGTTCAAATATCTCCGAGCTCGAGATTTGAGCTATCGTGCCAAAAGTTGATGCACAGAATTATAATTCCATTCACTGCTCGTTACGATTTTCGTGATTTTTGAAGCTTTTTTTTTTTTTTTCCACGTGCAAAACATTAAAAAGTTGCTCGTTTTTGTGGCAAATTATACGGCACAGAGTGCGGGAATATGCTTGGGTCGAGAAACGATAAATCGTAAAGTTCGTCTAACATTGAGCAGCACCAGCAGTTCGTACCCATTGCGCCGGCAGCAATGCTGCTCGAGAGATCTTTGCTGCTGGTTTCTCTCGTGGAAAAGTTTGATGTATCCACATAATTACGTCTGTGAGCGGTTGGGGTGCCTTCGCGCCATATCAGACGAGAGATATAAGTGCATACATACACACATACACAGGCACACAATCACGATTATATATGTTTATATTATGTAGAAGTATGTATTTATATAAATGTATAAATATATATATATATATATATATATATATATATATATATATATATATATACATGTGTATACAGCGAGTTTGCACAGAGTGATCATTGCAGCTGTTACCGTGTTCACCGTCGACCACCAGAAGTCATATCAGCATCGCCTCTCTTAACTCTCACATGCCCTCTCCCCCTCCCCCCTCCAAAATAACTTTTCAGACATTCCGCTTGAATTCTAAGCTTCCACCATACTTTATATGGAAAATTCAGCAATCTCCGTCGTGCCAACATATTTTCGTTTTCTTCAATACACAGCCCCGAGACTTTTTCATACTGCGTAATCTCGACTTTCGAAAAAATCTCGAAAAAAACTAGATCTATTTTGTACGCCTATATAGATAGGCGTACAAAATAGATCTAGTTTTTTTTTTTAATGCCACGAGCACGAGATCGAGAAGCATTAGATATTCATAATGCCTGGAGCACCTAATTAGCGATGAAGAACAGCTCGATTTCACCATGAAAATATGTTTGAGAACTGAAAATAATTCTTGAGGTAGGACATATTTTCATTAAGGGTTGAGAGGATAAAAAAAAAAGGTCACGTTCGTTCGTTATACAGGCCACGCCAAATTGTTTTCTACTCATTTGGAATTGTTGGGGCTGGGACTTTCTTTCCTACTTTTTCTTTATTTCATTGAAGACAATATACAGGATGATGAAAACAGACCACGAAAGTGAGGAGGAGGAAGAAAAGTCGAGGATGGAGACTTTTCTTGGGAAAAGAGAAAGAAAAAGTAGTGGAAACGAGATCGACAATGTGTGTGTGTGTGTTTTTTGGTTTCAGTTGTGTCGTTTCGAGAAGTCTTCCAGATTGGTCTCCAAATCAATTAATTCAGTGATGCGACGCTTCGTAATCAGTGAATCGGACCGATGTGTGCTTTCAATGGCGCATCAGGGTTTGTTCTTTTCTCCGCCAATCCAGTGCCCTCTCTGCCTCAGCATCCTCGGCGACAGGATCATCGACACCCCAGAGTACGTGGCAGGAACAAAGTTTATATACATAGATAAAACTCTCTATATCTATATATTTCTCGTGCTCATATATATATACATATATATATTTCTCGTACTCATATATACATATATCTATATATTTCTCGTACTCATATATATATATATACGTAAGGGTGGAGTAAGAGACGACTGACCCGTACAGGGGCGCCACAAATCGCGCGGGAATGCGGAAGATTCACGTCCCAATCAATGTGGGACGTTGAGTATTTACGAGCAGGGCCGAAGTACTTGTCGTTTCTCAAGGATCTTCGCGCTAAAGCACGGCAAGAGACATGAATTCTCTTTCTGTTCTATAGACAATCCGAGAATTCAGAGTGCTGGAGAATTCTTGCCCTTTCTCTCTCTCTCTCTCTCTCTCTCTCTCTCTCTTCCACTATTCTCTATTATGTGTTTCCTGATGGAAAATCAAGATTCTTCATGTTTCTTGGCTGACAAGCTTCACGTAGTCATGCTCGAATTTTTTTAATGAGAAAAATGAAGAAAACTACGTTTTTTTTTTGCGTTTTGGAACGGAATTTTTGAATTAATAGTCAACGATAGGTGTAAATTATAATTGGTGAGAAATTTCTGATTCAAAATGGTCATTGTGAAAGAAAACAAAGATTTCCAATTTTTCTACTAACCTCAGCTTTCACTGACATTTAGAAGCTTGACCGATTGCGAAGAAAAAGAGCACATGGTAGAGACTACATCGAAAAATAAAGGTACATTTATATTAGTGAATCACCTTTTTTTTCCAAAAACTGAGAAAACAATTGAGTGCACAAAATTTATTTTTAAGCCCTATATCGACCTATCCCCGCCCTCTGATCACGAATATGCTCTCATAAATTTTTCATTTCTCATAAATTTTGAAATATCAATCTAAAGAGCTCAAAAAATATTTTTTTTTACTCCTAAAAAATGACCAATAGTTTGAACAAAACACAAAATTATAATTTTCGAAATTTTTGCTGGAAAAAACTGTCACTGGAGAGTCATTGAAGTGTAAATATAAAGGTCGGGTATAGTGATGATGGTCAGTAAAAAAAAAAAAAAAAAAAAAGGAGAAGGAGAAGAGGTTTGAATCGACGATTCAGCGAAATCCACAAAACGTAAGAGCCCTCGTCGACATATCGAGGAAGCGTTCTCGTCGATGGCTATCACAGCTCTTGGCCAAATTCTATTTACACTGGTATGAAAGGCTGATGCGCTATATACCGGTAGAGGTGCTGAATGCCACAAGAATGAGAGAAACAGGAGGAATAAGAGCAGGAGTACAGAGGAGAAGGAGAAAGGAAAAGAGAAGGATTTCGTGCGGAAGAAGGTAATACGAGTTTTGTTGAGTGAAAGCACGACCGTACGAAGTAGCATTAGCTGAGCGAAGCTCGACGCTCGTTTATCCGTTGACGTTATCCGACAATATCTTAATTTTTTCGATTTAACGAACTCAAATTTAGACAAAACAACTCGAATATCCTCTAAAAAATATCTGCGGAATCTTTCGAAACTTCGTTTAAATTCGCAAACGAGGTTAAATATAATTTTTCATCAAATTTACATGCATATGAAAATGACGCATTTGTGGGAAAAAAAATTATTATACCTGTCGATAAAGAAGAATTCTTTTTTTTCCATGCAATCGAATTTCAATCATTGCTATCCTTTTCACGTCTCAGGGAGAGCAATAACTGTGCCCTTTTAACATAATTATTCGGTCCAGTTTCGGTGGAATAACGTCAAGTATCTTTTAAAAAACGGAGGGAAAAAATACCTGTCGGTAATGAAGAAATTTCATTTTTTTACCGACATGGATGTCAATCACTGTATTTTTTCTCACATTTTAGGGAAAGCATCAACTTGTACCATTTCGACCTGTGTAGCGGTGGAAGTTGGATGACGATGAAGGAAAGAACAAGAGAGAGAGGGAAGGAAAAAGGTCGTGCTCACCTATATAGTCCCGTAGTATAGGTTAAGGGGGGTCGAGGGTGAGCTTGAACGTGATCTTTCATAGCTGCTTGATTGGCCAGTGGGGCTCACTCCAAGAACGAGAATCTTTTGTCTCTGGCGAACTGTGCTATGAAAATCCAAAGGCAGACAAAATATTTAAAGCCAACGTAAACTCTCTGACTTTCGCTGTACCCACCCCGCGTCGACTTTTATATATATACACACACACACACATATATATGTATATATATATATATCACGCTTGCTCGCTAAACTGGCAACAATAAAAGGAGACACGTTGATGAAATCAAGATCGCGCGGAGGAAAGTTTTACCCTCAGTGGTGGTTGGCGAAGAGGTGAGGGGGGGGGGGGATGCTTCTGTTTCGTGGTTATATATATTTTTGTCTTCACGTAGAATTGAAAGAGAGAAAACGGACGTCGCTTAGACTCGAGAAAGAGAGAGAAATATATATATATATATATAGAATGAAAAGGAGGAAAAGTAGAGGGTAAAAAAGGGGATAGCGTGTAGGTTGGGAACCAGAGATCTTGTGCTTGGAGGTAAAGTAATTTATTCTGTGTCTTGTGAGACACAAGACACAAGTCCCGCTGGAAAGCTGAAAGCACGCGACGAACAACTATACTCGTACACGTGTATTTACATGCATACATGAACTTAACTGACATTTGTATATAATACAGGGCGTTTCAGGTCAAATGAATTTCGTGATGCTTACAATTTCTAATTTTTTTACCTTTCAGTACATTGTGGTGCAATATAATAAAAACCATGACGATTTTCGAATTGAAATGAGAAATCAATTTGAGTTAATTTTTAGAGTAAATGTTCGGGAATTAAATAATTTTTTAAGGATCAAAATATATCGATATTTTTTGTTATTTATTTTTTATTTTTTGTAAAAAATACTCTTATTTTTCACAACAAAGAATTTATAAATTGTACAGCCCCAACGAAAAATAAGAACATATTTAGCTCATATCATGATGCAGCATACAGTGGGAAGAAAATAAAAATTCTAAGTATCGCAGCCTCTTCAATTTTGCCTGGAACTCCCCATATATTTACGACTGAGGACGTTTCACGCACAGTATTCGTGACTTAGCGTAGACGAATGAAAAAGAGACATACCGTGTAGTATATAGAAGACGACGAGAGACGAAAATGCATACATTTTCGCGCTTTGAGAAATACCTATGTGTATATAATATTATGTGTATACGCTCGTGGAAAGGGCGTGAGTAAGAGGAAAAACATACGAGTGCGGAATACGAGAAAATTCTGTTGGTCGCGTAGAAGGGAGAATCCGTGACGTTGAGAGATGCAAAAACGTGTACTGTATATTCTGTCGCTTGGCAATCTGTGTATATTTATTTCTGATATCCGAGAGAGAGAGACGAATCTCCCATGGGAATGATTATATATATTTATATACATATATAGTACAGAAAAAGATAGAAATCACGTTAGATAACTTTTTCATATCTTACTACTAAATATTTTTACATCCATCGAGAACTTGAATAATTTTCCCCCTCCTCTTCATATCCTCGTGTACATGGGGATCATCAGTGGGATTTTCTCGTTAACCTGGAAGAGTTTTTAAGTTAGTATCAGATACTAGTTTGATGGAGTTTTCCATCTATGTTGGTAGAGATTTTTTTTTTCATCCCTTCTATACATTTTCGTACGTATTCAGCGCTACTGGAACTGTACCCGGAAATCATGGCAGCCAGTCATATTCATGAAACTTCATTAAACATTTTTTCAAAAAAAAAAAAAGACACGATGATCGAATTTATTTTTTTGACATTTTTTTAAATCATATTCCTGTTAATATCATTCTTTTTCGAAATTTTAAAGAAATTCAGGAAAAACTGAGATTACCTTGAACATTGGAAAAAGTCTCTAGAAATATATTTTACATCGTCACGAAGTTTTTCCTATGAGAAGGTGTTTCATGATTATCTATTTTATTCATATTTTCTAATAAGTTTGTTCCGTATGGTCCATAAATAAATTATATAAAAATAGAAAGTCGGAAAAAGGTGAGGAGAGTGATGTATAGATGTGTAATAACGTACCGATGGACTTAGAGGCTCACGCGTCAACGTTACACGCCTCAATGAAGTCTTCTCTGGCTGAGATCCGCGAACGATGCGATGAGCGAGAGACGATCCAACACACACACACACATCTCCACCTTCTCCTCCCGCTGATCCCGTCAGGGTGTATATATGTCATGGCTGTTCTGATGTCCAGTGAGCCGCGTGACAGCTAATATCCGGCCAGGAAACTAACACCCCGTCGCCCAACTGTATAGAGTCCAGGGTGTTGGTAACCAGCCTTACCCCAGCTCTGTAGCTATCGCCATCTCTCCGATATCGAGTCAGGAAAGTCCATTACTATCTATATAGATGCCTATTATATATACGTAACCATATATAGTTTTGTACACAAGCATATTATATACACAGTCGAAAAGTCCAGCCTGACACGATTGGTGTCGACTTTTGGCCAGAATCAAACCATTCGATGTCTCCGATACGCTTTACTCTGTTCAATTCACGTTGCTAAAGGTGACAAAAATTGTTCCGTTTCCACCTCGAAATTTTAGACACATTTTTATTCAAGATGAGTGAATGAAAATTGAAGAATTCTTAGCCATGAATGTAAAATCATGGAACAAATATTCTCCAAAAGTTTCATTCAATTTCATTCAGCAGTTTACGAGAAAAATGTGTTTGAAGTTTTTGAGGTTATAATTCAGATTGACGCCAGCTGTTGAACACCGGCCATTAAAAGCGTGGCGTTGGTGCAAAATTCGAGACATGTTAGTGTTGATTTCAACACTGGATTCGAAAGTTTGTCGGACCCAAATATTTATCGTCACGTTAAACTGACGATGATAACAAATTCGTCAATTTTTCAATATCTCGGAGATTTTAAACTTTTGGACAAAATTTCATGAAGTTTTTTCAAACTCATCAGGATATTATTGTCTGTTACATAACACGGCATATATTTTTTCGCTATATATTATATATGTATGAAAGACAGACAATTTTGTTCCTGATGTCGTTCAAACTCTCTTCATCGTAAGTCAGGAGGGAAAGAGGAAAAAAGCGGTGATCTTGCACGCAGTCAAGGCCTGACGTAGCGATAATTCGTCATTCTTCTAACGTTCGTCTTACGGTGTTGGCGACGAGCACGTCGACGACCTCCGTCCTGTGGACTTCGATTCAGGAAGATTCTAATAAAGTTCATCATCGATCGTTATTCACCCTCCTCATGCTCGCATATATTTTTTTTTGTGACTCTCTCTATCGTTGTTATACGATAATGCCCTTCTTCGCTTAATACCGACCTACCCTTACTTTGGAAGAGGGCTGGGCAACTCAGAGTAATGACCAGCTACTAATCAGCCTCAATCCTTTTAGCAAAGAAAGTCATAGTTTGAAAAAATCCAACAGAACAGCTTACCCTGGTGACATTCATACATAAAAATTCATCAACATTAATTTATGAATGAAACGTTGCATTTTTTTTTAAAATGCTCATTTTTGTCCTCATGGTATCATTGACAAAATTATCCTCGAGCTTTTCCAATATACAACTAAAAAGAAGAAAAAGAAAACCAATGACTGAAACTCCTCTATTTTTCTAGACTTCGTAAAAGTAAATTTACTCCGGATGTATTATCTTGCTACTCGTATTTCCCTTCATGACTATTGACAGCTTGGTTTGTCTATGCTGAAAATGACAACATGATTATCGAGAAATGTCAGAAACGTATATCTCGAGTACACATGCAACAAGAGTGTATCCGTAGTCTTGGAAAGCGAGCGACCTCGAGAGGACACATCACGGAAAAACTCTTTGAGAAAAATGTCGGTTGTCTGCATGGGGTATATTTTATTCGCTGGTACGTGTATGTAAAAGCTGTAACGTACGTAGATACTTCATCCACGTCGTGCCTTGTCGCTCTCAACAATATATATATATATATATGAAGGGGGTTGAAGGGTACGAGACGATGAAGAGTCCCGACTGCGTTTCGAAGACGTGCGCTACTTTATGTAAGTAGGTAAATACATAGCCTGTCCCAATGTATATATATATATACATATATATGCATACATACATTCCCTATTTTTATATACATAAATATAAGCAACTATGTGCGTTTCGATGTGTGTGTGTGTGCATACACGAAGAAGAAAAAGAAGATGGTACGTGGCCGAAAGTCGAGAAAGTAATAACCGAATCGAATATTCGCTCTCGTTCAAACGACGACGCAGATCCATTGACAAAGAATGAAAATTTGCCTTCGTATACTGAACTGTCAGTTGCAGGCAGAGGAGAACTACCTTGGGTACATCTCTGTCCCTCCCTCTTTCGATCTCTCGATATTCTCTTGTGTATGGTACATGACTTACTTGCCAGATACCAACAAAATATGACAAGTGAAACAAACAATCTTTCGAAATATGTGCGAGACGTAAATTTTTATTCTATGAGAGATGCGAAGTCGTGGGAAAAAAAGAATAATCTTTCAAAAAATAACGTTTTTGAAATTATTTTTTACCAACATTTTTGAGATTTTGTGAGCATTGATCGTAGTTTCGGGCACCGTGAGGAAAAAATGGCGGTACGAGGTCGTAAAAGGAGGTTAAAAAATCAAAAATATTTTTTCCATTTTGGCTGGAGAGTAAATTTTGGTTTGCTTCAATGGTTTTAATTTTGCTCGTATATGGAGTTGCAACTCGATTCTGTATTCATATGCTTCTTCATCATTCAAGCTTCAAAATCCCGGGTCATTCATCAGGTCATGATCTTATTATATTTTTTACAAATTTCTAAAAAAGAAATATTGATAAAAAAAAAAAAAAGCTGATGTGAAAGTATCTTCGTGGAGACAAAAATTAAAATATGATGATCAATCAAGTTGCATTCTCTAAGTCTACTCGGGGCATTTTCAAAACCCTACAAATAACCCCAAATCGGCGAAACAGGAGGAAAGTTATGATAACTTTAAATTTAAATATCTTCATGTTACTGGAGGGTTGAGGGGAATATTTTTTTTCCTTTCCCCACATTCTTAAATCCTATCCTGTATATTTTTAAATCTTCCTCCTCGTGTCGCTGTTTCACGTGACATGCCACAATCTAATCGGTTATAAATGTCGCCAATACCAGACGGGATGTAAATTTGATTTTCCCCTGCAGCAAATTCCTCTCGCACGTTTCGGACGATGATAAATTCACAGTCGTGCACGTAACGAATAATTTCTTTCGACAAGAAAACTCTCGTAATATCTTCGATGCTATGAGATCTCTCATGGGAACGATCGTCAATCATATGTCTGAAGATATATATATATATATATAGATTTTTCACAAGATTTACGATGATAAAGAAAGTTTTTTTTAAATATTCTCTTTCCTTTTTGATTTAATCATCTCAAAGACTGTCCAGGCAATTTAAGCCACGAGGAAGAAACAAAAGGAATCTAAATTTACTGTTTCTCGTCCCGATAATGTTTCCAAGGCCGTATATATATATATCGATAAAGTACACTTTCTTGGAGACAAAGCCACTAAACTCTTCGATGGGACGTCGTAAATAGTCTTTAAATATATATATATATATATATATATATGTATATATAAACTGTTGGGAAAACGAAAAGGAGTCACTAGAATAGTGCTCAGTGAGATTCGAGAGGGAAATTACATTCCAATTGTTTTTGTCTCATTCTCACTCGAATCATGTCCCTTTCGTCGTATCGATTATATATTCGTCGGTGTATTGACTTGTTAATTTGCTCTCGTCCGCTCTTCGAGAGTTTCCAATAGGATTATTGTTTTCCCATTTCCATCTCTTCTTCTCCTCATCCTCATTCTCACCGCTTTATCGAAGTTTTCGTTTGCCCGATGATTATATTGTCAGCCAAGTCTGTGAGAACTAGCGGGAGAGACGAGAATGAGAAAATCCAATATACATATATATATATACAATTTGGGATGGTTAGCTGCTTTGCCCGGGTCAGGGAAATAGATTCCTTTCAATTATATCGAACAATCGATTTGTAATGAATCAAACTGTATTGAATCAAGGACTTTAACCCGAGAAAAAGCAGTTGGGACGAAAAAAAAAAAAAATGGTTCGCGATAAATAAGTAAAAAAGAGGATTAAGAGCTTTTTGTTCCTTTGTACGAAATAAATACGTCTTAAATCCGGTGATTTACTCGAGTTTCCAGTAAATATTAAATCAGAATCCCAATGTATCGAAAGGGAAGAATATTTCGTGTCTACTTTTTTTTTTTTACCATTTTAATCATATTTATTTATATTTTTTGTTTTATTATTTTCTATGTTTTTCTCAATAGCGTGATTTTTTGGAAATTATTGCACAATCGAGTTAAAAAAAAAACTTTGATAATTTTTGTTTCAATGTTGAAGCCTCCATAGCCTCATTTTTTTTTTATAACGTATATACATGTTCGTATATATACATTCGTGCATATATGACATGAGCATTACGTCGCGAAGAAATTTTACATGAGAAAAAGACATCGCGAAGAAAGTAAAAAAAGTTTCGGATAACCGTTTTCTTGTCAATGGTGAAAAAGCAATCATATTTCATATACGGTGAAGATGAAAAAATATGAAGTAACAGCTGGGATTTCTTTTCTGTACCGCGATGTGAAAAAAAATTTTGTCTCCCAATTGTCACATCGATTTTTTTCTCCCCTCTGATTTTTTCGGTCCTTCAAGTCTCGTATTGCAAAATTTATAATGGTAGACAATGAGTTGACAAAAAAGTCTTTATGCAGAATTTTTTCTCTGACAATATTGAAAATAAATGCTGAGAAAAGAATTTATTCGATGGTAGAAAATCATCAGTTGGACATGGCATGATAAATTTTTTCCTATTATTGCTAATTTTATTATCGAGTCAACGAAGATTTGTTAATTATGAAAACTGAATGAGATAGGGGAGGGAGATAAAAATAGTTGATTTTTGCATATTTGAAAGATGCTACGAGTATGTGGCATGTAGAAGGGGCGGTAACAGATCGACAGGCCTCTGCTTTGACGGCGTTCTTAGCGAGGGTTTTCCTTCCTTCCGCTCTAGTGATTTCGCGGACAAGACCAGACGCGAAGATGCCCGTCAAACCTTGAAAAGCTTCAAACTTACATCAGCGAAATGAAAGCCTCTCTTTCTCTCTCCATCTCCGGCTTTTGCGGTCTATTCGGGAGGTTCGTGTCGAGAGTTGAACTACGGAGACGGAAGTACAGGCGGAGTGGCATCGCGAGCTCTTCCTCCTCATTCCATGAATTTTGTACCCTCGGCCCTCTTTGTATAATGCTTATCCTCCCCTTTTGCCACAACGCGAGAGAATCATCTCTCGATGCCAAAGAGATGCTTCCGTTGAAAAAAAAAAAAACAAAAAAAAAAATCCTTTCTGATTTGGAGTTTACGTCGATCTTCTGGTTTGTCGGATCACAGGAAATTACCATGTAGAACCCTAAAATATAGATCGGAAAAATTTTAGCCCATTTCCCAAAGAGTTATCATCCGATCTGAAAAAAATATATGATAATGAATTTTTTTAATTGATGAACATTGTAAAAAAATAAATTTGCACAATTCTAGAAAACTCAGCACTTTTGTAACATTCGTAAAATTTTAAAAACTCACCAATGGAAGTTTTCAATTAACTTTGAACTTTCATAATTGAACGATTTTTTTTTTTCATTCTATATACATATATATGCAAAAGTTTGATTACAGTTGTAAATTTTGATTTTTTCAAAAGTCGAGCCGAGGATGATAGTGGAGTGTGGAAAATATTAATTGGCTAGCGTTGGAAATTTTGCAACACAATTATATTATTTCTATACATTCGTTCGGAAATTATCATCGCGCAGCAAGAGAATATCGTTCGTCGAGAGATCTAAATCGGGTATTATGGGGGAAGAATAGGGATGGGGGTGAAAAAGAGGGGGGGCATTATCAGTTTGGCTCGCCCCGACGTTGTATGCCCGACGAACGAGATTCCAATCTAAATTGAGTTTCTATACGTAAACAGGGATATTATCCTGCCGAGTAGTCGTATCAACGAGTCGTTATACTCTTCTATTCTGTACACATGTATACGGTACATGCTCATAAATGGCATTTAAACGGAGAACGATTGAGGATAAAAATAAACAATACATTATCCTTATCACGCACCTCTTTGTCTTAATTCCACCAACTCGACCCATCAACTTTTCCCCCTCTCGGACTATCGTCGAAATTGGCCATCAATCAAACTCGAGTTGCCTTCAAACTTTTAAATGAGATACCATTTTTGGGTTTGGGATAATGATGGCAGCATTAATTTTGGCCACTGTGCCAAACATGGTCATTTTCTAGAAAATTAACAATGTCATTTTTGACGGATACCATTATATTCATAATTTAATTGGTCCCAAAATTTGTTGGTCAAAAATGGACCAAAGTGGCCAAAGCCACAAAAACCTTCGTTTTTTAATATATATTTTTTTTAACTATTCGCTTGAAATAGTCCGTACATCTCACATAAGACCGTACATAAGAAGCTTCTGTAAGGAAGAAAAGGGACGAGAATAAGGAAGTAGAGATATAAGTTGAAAATCTTAATTCGGGCCCAAAAATGGACCAAAATGGCCAAAACCACAAAAACCTTCGTTTTTTAATCTATATATTTTTTTTAACTATTCGTTTGAAATAGTCCGTACATCTCAAAATGACTTATTGCTCAATAGGTCGCTTGGCCACTGCACGGAATCTCATTAGTTAACTATTGAAAACTGTGGGAAAATGGCCAACGTTCTTGGCCAAGAAAACTCTCGTAGATTCACGGGAGTCCGACGAAAGTCAAACAAAGTCGTCGGTATAAGGTGAGCACTGACCGAGAATCTCAAAATTAGGTATTTCAACTCATTCTACCCCTAAAAAACATGTATATATTCTCTCTCTGTCTTTTTCCTCCTATCTCCCTCTCCCTCTCCCACTCCCTCCTCTCTCTCTCTCTCTCTCTCTCTCTCTCTCTCTCTCTCTCTCTCTCTCTCTCTCTCTCTCTCTCTCCCTCTCCCACTCCCTCTCTCTCTCTCTCTCTCTCTCTCTCTCTCTCTCTCTCTCTCTCTCTCTCTCTCTCTCTCTCTCTCCCATAACTATGGCTGAACTAACTATATATAAAAGAACCGCGCCTTGTCGACGATCGTCGCTTATCAACCACGTACACTCCAACTATGCCACACTAACTACACATATACGTATATATATATGTATGCTCAACATGTATATACGGTACATTGAGGCCGTTTGGCCACACTAAAGACGAAGAGGACGAAGAAGAAGCTTCTGTAAGGAAGAAAAGGGACGAGAATAAGGAAGTAGAAATATAAGTTGAAAATCTTAATTCGGCGACTCCGCCCTAGAGGCGTCCTATGGGCGTTTCCGTGTTATCGTGGATTGGTCCAACCCTTATACAGGGGTTGCGTTATCATCGGCGTCGAACGACGTTCGCGCTTGCTACCCTCGCAGATGCGCAGCCCGTGCCGCGACTATACAACTTTGAATTTATATACATATATATACATATATATATATATATATATACACACATAAATAGTTCCAAAGTAGCCGTGAGAGCCCCAAAACTTGGTGTGTGCGCGCGCGACCCATCTCGACGACGACGTGCCACAGCCGTCGAGTAGTCGACGCCGAGCGTCTCGAGCGAACGGTCACGCGTTTTTATAAACTTCTTGACTCTGATAAACTCGTCGCGGCTTATCGTGTTTTTGTTTTCCTCGTGTGAAAGTGTGATTTTTTTTTTTTATCGCGGTAAAATTTCAACGAATAGGAAAGAAAAAAATTGCGCGGGTGAGACATATTGAGGGTGTGGGGGAAATAAATTTTTTGAGGAAAATAAAAAATTGTGCGAATTGGAAAATAATAAAAAGATCGACGCGAAGATCAGCACGATGACGATCGAGATGATCAAAGTCATGGACATAATATTTTACAAAATAACCATTTAAAGGTCCTCGCAAGAAGGCCTCGCTGAATAAAATTTTTTTATTTTCTTTGGAAAATTAAAATTTTGAGGAAAAAAAAAATAGTGCTTTGTTGCGTTAAAATTCGAGGAAAAAAAGTAGAACGAATTGGAAAAAGGATTGAAAAGAAATAATAAGGAGGAGAAAGAATTTTTCGGCCTGATGGAAAATCGTATAAGGAGATTCGGCGAGCACGCATGGCGCGTCGGAGCGCCAGTAGAAAAGGCCACGCGGCTAGAATCGGAGCGACTAGCCGGGAACGGAATTAGCGCGTTCGCTAAACAAACAAAAGACTGCGGAGGGAAATTTTCTCACAAAAGACGCGTCATGATGACGCGCAACGTCATTAAATTTTCGAGCACGAGAGACTCAAAAAAATTGTGCTTTTTTGGTCATTTTGACAGTTTTAAATTTCCCGTTCTCTCGAGAAGTGGTAAAGGCTTTAAATGGAATTTTACTGATTTTACTGCTGGAAGAATTCTTGGTTGTATTGGGGTGCCGAGAATGATGACGATACTATTTGTCATCTGCTTACTTCTGCAAATGACGAGAACAACTTTTGCGACTGTCACCACCGGTAATTACAACAAACATGGATAATAAATATAATTTTTTAAATATACACGAAATATATATGCCAAAAAAAAAAAACTTATAATTTAATCGATCGAACCATTTGTTTATAAATTACCAAAATTAGCTATAGGTAATCCAAAAGAAAAATAGTAACGAAAATATATGAAATAATAACGGGAGAAACCATCCGACTAAAAAAACAAAACATTAATTATTAATTGATGAATTGAACAATCGGAATACCAAATACAATATTTATTATACATATAATGTTTATGCAAAGAATTTATAATTCATTAAATTATAATTCATGACTCCATAATAGAACGAAACTAGAACAAATTCATGAGTTAATCCACGAAATCTGGAGCAGGGTAGATATAATATATTAACGAAGGTAACTATTTCATAAAATATGAGAACGTCAATTGAAAATTAATTTATCAATGTTTATCGATCGTATACTTATTGCGAATGAACAAACTGCATTAAAGGCTTAAATTGTTATCATTCAATAAAATTAACATAAATAATCGTATTGTAAGTTTATTGTATATTGTGGCACAGTATTATACAATATTTATTATACATACAATGTTTATGAAAAGAATTTATAATTCATTAAATTATAATTCATGACTCATAATAGAACGAAACTAGAACAAATTCATGAGTTAATCCACAAAATCTGGAGCAGGGTAGATATAATATATTAACGAAGGTAACTATTTCATAAAATATGAGAACGTCAATTGAAAATTAATTTATCAATGTTTATCGATCGTATACTTATTGCGAATGAACAAACTGCATTAAAGGCTTAAATTATTATCATT
Organism: Dyspetes luteomarginatus; assembly: GCA_963669185.1. Taxonomy (NCBI): domain Eukaryota; kingdom Metazoa; phylum Arthropoda; class Insecta; order Hymenoptera; family Ichneumonidae; genus Dyspetes; species Dyspetes luteomarginatus. The sequence continues at coordinate 2,813,613 of OY769911.1, forward strand.
CAATAAAATTAACATAAATAATCGTATTGTAAGTTTATTGTATATTGTGGCACAGTATTATACAATATTTATTATACATACAATGTTTATGAAAAGAATTTATAATTCATTAAATTATAATTCATGACTCCATAATAGAACGAAACTAGAACAAATTCATGAGTTAATCCACAAAATCTGGAGCAGGGTAGATATAATATATTAACGAAGGATTTCATAAAATATGAGAACGTCAATTGAAAATTAATTTATCAATGTTTATCGATCGTATACTTATTGCGAATGAACAAACTGCATTAAAGGCTTAAATTATTATCATTCAATAAAATTAACATAAATAATCGTATTGTAAGTTTATTGTATATTGTGGCACAGAATTATACAATATTTATTATACATATAATGTTTATGCAAAGAATTTATAATTCATTAAATTATAATTCATGACTCCATAATAGAACGAAACTAGAACAAATTCATGAGTTAATCCACAAAATCTGGAGCAGGGTAGATATAATATATTAACGAAGGATTTCATAAAATATGAGAACGTCAATTGAAAATTAATTTATCAATGTTTATCGATCGTATACTTATTGCGAATGAACAAACTGCATTAAAGGCTTAAATTATTATCATTCAATAAAATTAACATAAATAATCGTATTGTAAGTTTATTGTATATTGTGGCACAGTATTATACAATATTTATTATACATACAATGTTTATGAAAAGAATTTATAATTCATTAAATTATAATTCATGACTCCATAATAGAACGAAACTAGAACAAATTCATGAGTTAATCCACAAAATCTGGAGCAGGGTAGATATAATATATTAACGAAGGTAACTATTTCATAAAATATGAGAACGTCAATTGAAAATTAATTTATCAATGTTTATCGATCGTATACTTATTGCGAATGAACAAACTGCATTAAAGGCTTAAATTGTTATCATTCAATAAAATTAACATAAATAATCGTATTGTAAGTTTATTGTATATTGTGGCACAGTATTATAACAATATTTATTATACATACAATGTTTATGCAAAGAATTTATAATTCATTAAATTATAATTCATGACTCATAATAGAACGAAACTAGAACAAATTCATGAGTTAATCCACAAAATCTGGAGCAGGGTAGATATAATATATTAACGAAGGTAACTATTTCATAAAATATGAGAACGTCAATTGAAAATTAATTTATCAATGTTTATCGATCGTATACTTATTGCGAATGAACAAACTGCATTAAAGGCTTAAATTATTATCATTCAATAAAATTAACATAAATAATCGTATTGTAAGTTTATTGTATATTGTGGCACAGTATTATACAATATTTATTATACATACAATGTTTATGAAAAGAATTTATAATTCATTAAATTATAATTCATGACTCCATAATAGAACGAAACTAGAACAAATTCATGAGTTAATCCACAAAATCTGGAGCAGGGTAGATATAATATATTAACGAAGGATTTCATAAAATATGAGAACGTCAATTGAAAATTAATTTATCAATGTTTATCGATCGTATACTTATTGCGAATGAACAAACTGCATTAAAGGCTTAAATTATTATCATTCAATAAAATTAACATAAATAATCGTATTGTAAGTTTATTGTATATTGTGGCACAGAATTATACAATATTTATTATACATATAATGTTTATGCAAAGAATTTATAATTCATTAAATTATAATTCATGACTCCATAATAGAACGAAACTAGAACAAATTCATGAGTTAATCCACAAAATCTGGAGCAGGGTAGATATAATATATTAACGAAGGATTTCATAAAATATGAGAACGTCAATTGAAAATTAATTTATCAATGTTTATCGATCGTATACTTATTGCGAATGAACAAACTGCATTAAAGGCTTAAATTATTATCATTCAATAAAATTAACATAAATAATCGTATTGTAAGTTTATTGTATATTGTGGCACAGTATTATACAATATTTATTATACATACAATGTTTATGAAAAGAATTTATAATTCATTAAATTATAATTCATGACTCCATAATAGAACGAAACTAGAACAAATTCATGAGTTAATCCACAAAATCTGGAGCAGGGTAGATATAATATATTAACGAAGGTAACTATTTCATAAAATATGAGAACGTCAATTGAAAATTAATTTATCAATGTTTATCGATCGTATACTTATTGCGAATGAACAAACTGCATTAAAGGCTTAAATTGTTATCATTCAATAAAATTAACATAAATAATCGTATTGTAAGTTTATTGTATATTGTGGCACAGTATTATAACAATATTTATTATACATACAATGTTTATGCAAAGAATTTATAATTCATTAAATTATAATTCATGACTCATAATAGAACGAAACTAGAACAAATTCATGAGTTAATCCACAAAATCTGGAGCAGGGTAGATATAATATATTAACGAAGGTAACTATTTCATAAAATATGAGAACGTCAATTGAAAATTAATTTATCAATGTTTATCGATCGTATACTTATTGCGAATGAACAAACTGCATTAAAGGCTTAAATTATTATCATTCAATAAAATTAACATAAATAATCGTATTGTAAGTTTATTGTATATTGTGGCACAGTATTATAACAATATTTATTATACATACAATGTTTATGCAAAGAATTTATAATTCATTAAATTATAATTCATGACTCATAATAGAACGAAACTAGAACAAATTCATGAGTTAATCCACAAAATCTGGAGCAGGGTAGATATAATATATTAACGAAGGTAACTATTTAATAAAATATGAGAACGTCAATTGAAAATTAATTTATCAATGTTTATCAATCGTATACTTATTGCGAATGAACAAACTGCATTAAAGGCTTAAATTATTATCATTCAATAAAATTAACATAAATAATCGTATTGTAAGTTTATTGTATATTGTGGCACAGAATTATACAATATTTATTATACATATAATGTTTATGCAAAGAATTTATAATTCATTAAATTATAATTCATGACTCATAATAGAACGAAACTAGAACAAATTCATGAGTTAATCCACAAAATCTGGAGCAGGGTAGATATAATATATTAACGAAGGATTTCATAAAATATGAGAACGTCAATTGAAAATTAATTTATCAATGTTTATCGATCGTATACTTATTGCGAATGAACAAACTGCATTAAAGGCTTAAATTATTATCATTCAATAAAATTAACATAAATAATCGTATCGTAAGTTTATTGTATATTGTGGCACAGTATTATACAATATTTATTATACATACAATGTTTATGAAAAGAATTTATAATTCATTAAATTATAATTCATGACTCCATAATAGAACGAAACTAGAACAAATTCATGAGTTAATCCACAAAATCTGGAGCAGGGTAGATATAATATATTAACGAAGGTAACTATTTCATGAAATATGAGAACGTCAATTGAAAATTAATTTATCAATGTTTAGCGATCGTATACTTATTGCGAATGAACAAACTGCATTAAAGGCTTAAATTATTATCATTCAATAAAATTGACATAAATAATCGTATTGTAAGTTTATTGTATATTGTGGCACAGTATTATTCACGTACATTATTTAGGACATTATTTATCACGTATTTCATCAACCCAAAATACAGGAAAGCTTCGTGCAAACAATTGATGGATTTTAAACATTACACATATGCATTTCCATACGATATTCTTCCTTTTAATCTGAAATTTCACTGATTTCAATCGCTATTGAGGAATATTATTTTGACTATCAGGATTGATACATGTGTAAGTCACATGGATTTTGTATCCCCAATAATATATATTGATGCATGCGGATAGAACGCGCCCGAGAGAGAGCGAGAGAGAGAGAGAGAGAGAGAGAGAGAGAGAGAGATGTCGATTCGTAATACTATTTCTGGGCTATGTATTGCCCATTTGAAATTTTACAACCAATTTCCGTGCTCGTACCGGTCACATTTAGTGTCGGTCAATCGACATTTACGTATGTGCGTTTCCAAAGTTTATCGCGATCGTCCCGGGTATAAAGCCATGTACGAAAGGGGGATGAGAATTCATCCCCTCTCTCTTCACCTCACGCATATTCAACGTGCAGTATGTACCGTCCAGAAAACACCTATAGTACACCTTCATACTTTGGCTATGAATTCAACGCTCCACTGGACACGTGTGCGCTCTACATATATATATATATATATATATATATATATATATATATATATATATATATATATCTCGCAAACCCAAATGTGTGCGCTCTATATATATATATATATATATATAGAGCACACACGTGTCCAGTGGAGCGTTGAATATATATATATATATATATATATATATATGTGGGGAAATGGACGTCCGCGCAACGATTTAACGGCTACGCGAGCTCTCTCGGATCAGCTGGTAATCTCGGGTTTAATTTTGGTCACATTAAATCAAGAAGAGAGAAACTCGGGGAGCGAACGAGAGGTAAAGAGAAAGAGAGACTCAGAGAGAGAGAGAGAGAGAGAGAGAGCGATAGGGAGGGTTGTATCTGCGACAGAGTTCGTTAAAGGGTTGAGGATTTACATAGGGAACGGTATAGATCGTTGACACCGATTTTCCAACTACGCACTATATACACACACATATATACATATATACATATACATTGGCAAAACATAGATACCCTGGTGTATGCCAAACCATTGGCAACTAATATCCTTTCTCGTCGTTATCGGTCTTTAATATGAATATTTCAAAAGAATAAACTTTTATATACCATCAAATGAAAGAGAGAATCTTTTTCTCGTTTCTGGCCATTATTAAAAGCTCCCAATTTTGTGAAATTTTTTTTAGCTGTGCACGAGTAAAAAAAATCTGTTACACAGCAGACTCGCGAAAGACTAAACCTTTTTTTATTTTCGATTGAAAAGTTTCAATTGTTAAAAAAAAAAATTATAAGTATACAATTATGGAAACATTAATGCTATTTCATTTTATGCTGAAGAGTTGTTTGTTTTTCTCTGAGCTTATCGAGAGATGAGGCAGCATCTCGACGCCAAGTTATTAAACTGAAAATGAAATGTATGAATGTGTACATATGAATGTGTACATATGAATGTGTACATATGAATGTGTATATATCAATGTGTATATATCAATGTGTACATATGAATGTGTACATATAAATGTGTACATATGAATGTGTATATCATATGAATTCAATAATCAATTAATTTTTATAATACTCCACCCTGGGGGTCTGTTATACCCCATGCTCCATAAATCGTATCATCGAATTAAGCTCGAGTGTGTCACATGGAGTTCAATTCGTTTCTTGCTTCCTCATGGAGGAAGCTTTGTTTTAGTGAAAAAAAATTTTTTTTCGAGATATTTATGCCAGAATACTTAAAATGGTAAAAAAAAATCGAAAAATCATATTTAGACAGAATGTCCGTATGTAGGTGTGTGTACGTGATGAGCTTGTAGAAAATTTTAATGGCCATATCTCGAGAACGGCTCCACCGATCTTGTCGAAAATTTGCACACAAGTTGTACCGCAAACCACCTCGGTTTGCTGCAATTTTTGCTCAGATCGCAAACGGGTGTCTCATCTTATGGCATCGTTTGAATTTATCAAAAAAAGGATGTGATATCGAATTTTCATAAATTTCCAGCTATCAAGCTCATATTTTCTATACAAATAGACTGGGGTGCAAGGTTGCTTGGTATTGAGTTTGGCAAGAATCGATTAAGGCGTTCAGGTTTTATAAAAATTTTAATTTTATGAATTTTTCGAAAAAAAAAACTATTGTTGCTCTAACTTTCATAAAATTTCAACAATCGAACTGAAACTTGCTACACACATTGGCTAAGGGATAAGGATATTCGGTGTCAAGTTTGACGAGAATCGATCGAACGGTTTATATTTGATGAAATTTTGAATTTCACTAAATTTTCAATTTTTCGAAACATGGCATGTACGCTCCAGCTTTCGGTTAAAATACTTATGTAGATTTTAATTGTAGAGCTTCTCATGATTTTCATACTATCACAAGAGAAAGCTTCCTCTATGAGGAAGCCAGAATTGAGAAAGCCATTACTCATTGAGCAGAATCTATGGATGGGCGAAAATGGCGAGGAAGCAAAGGGCAAATTTCCAATGTGCCCTTTGCTTTTATTTCTAAATGTTTTAATTTTATTGTTAGGCTCATTTACTTTTCAAAGTTTTTTTCTTCAAGTCACTGCAGATCATAAGGAAATTATAGTGTTTGATATTTCTAAAAATATCACTGAAAATATTTGTGAAAATGTGGATTTTTGCGTGAGCCTGATAGTCTCGATTTATTTCCGGATGCAACTTGTCCCGATCTTTTTCTATTCTCTGAGCAAATTTGCAGAAACTCTTGCGTCTTTGTATGAGATAAATTTGAGCTTGGGGAGGTTGAACATCGAGCATTTTGCCTCGTTAAGTCTAGAGGCAATATTTGTATGACAGTCTATATAGAAAGGCTCTTGGTTTATGCTAAAATTATGTCTTGTAGCCTATGAAGTGAGGAGAGAGAGAGAGAGAGAGAGAGAGAGAGAGAGAGAGAGAGAGAGAGAGAGAGAGAGAGAGAGAGAGAGAGAGAGAGAGAGAGAGAGAGAGAGAGAGAGAGAGAGAGAGAGGGAGAGGGAGAGGGAAAGAGAGATGAGATAAACTGAAACGTTGAGAGCATATGAGACTCTTTTAGTCGCGTGTTTAACGCACTACATAATTCATGCTGACATTCGCCCCGTGTACAAAGTTAAAGAGCGCTGCTTATAGCCAGTTTTGGAACTTTCACTTAAATTGGTAGCATTGATTTGTAAGGGGGGAGGCGACGGTTTATTTCTTTTTATTAAATAATGAAGCAATACAGACATGCGTAGATTTTTTTTCACGTAGCAAATTCCTTGTGGAACATGTAAAAAAAAAAAGAGCTTGCAAATATTGTGGGCTGATTTTACTTCATAGAATAGTTTGTGAGCAGACGACACCCTCTGTCTCCGAATCTTCGCCCATACCCCGGTTTAGTACCCAGAAGCACCACCACAACTGCTACCATTCCTGTACATTTTGCCTCCACGTACCGAGCAAATAAGAGGAAAGTAGCGCACAGCTGAGAGTCTCTCCCACGTGAAATGTCATTGCCACTTGTCTCTCGCTGTCCCTCTCACGAATAATTATTCTAAACGTATGTGTGATTTTTTTTTTAGGCGATAAAACGAGAAATGACGCTAATTATAAAAATTATCACTATTTTGGGCATCCCTTAAACGTCGTAATAAATGTCCTACAGAATAAATATGAAAGATAATTAATAGCGTTGATGAAATTTTGTCGAAAAATATTTATGGATCGGAACGTTGCAAAGATGTTTGTAATATTTTATCAAATATTAATTTAAAAAAATAGATTACTATTATTATTCTTATTATTATGATAGATATTGATATTTAAATCATACAGCTAGTAACATTATAAATAATACATACTAATAAATTTCCGCAATTAATCGAAGAAAGATGAATTTCCTCCAAAATATTATTGTCGTTTCGGGTGAAATATAAAATTAACCAAACAGTATAAGAAAACTCGATAAAAAAGTGTACGAAAAAAGGTACGAGCAGTTTTTTTTTGCTTGAGTGCACGAAGCGACCCCTATGCGCGTACCTCTATCTCTGAGGAACACTAAAAACTTTCTCGTCCTGCACTCTCCGACATTAATAATTGATATGCAACACAACAGTAAAATTGCGCAACCTATGACCTCGCCTCTATTAATATCACTCTCTTGGGTCGAGTTTCACACGATTGCCACTTTTGAATCATCCTTATCATCTCATTATAAATATTGCAAGTGCAACCTGGCAAAGAATAGCAAAAAAAATGAGTGGAACATCTCCATTTGAGAAAAAAAAATATATTTTTATTTCGAAATAATAATAAAATGAAGTTAATTAAAAGAATAATTCATTTTCTGATATCTGAAAATGAGTATTTTTATTTTTAAGACTGAAAAAAATATTGATAAAAATTAAAGCCAGAAATCTGGCCTACAATCTTATTCTTATCCTTATCAGATAAACAATTCACGAGGGGGAGGAAAAATCTCTGCTTGAAATCTTGAACTTTTATATTATATATATATTGTATTTATATTATAAAACAAAAATGGTGACTACAGATGAGGAGCATAAATTTCATCCCCGGTTCAACAATGTAAAGCTCTCTCCACCCTCCGTTTCACTGTCGAACTCTCAAGGCTCCCGCTCATCTCATTCACTGGAAAGATTATGGGGAACCTGTTATCTAATTTTCGATGAATTATCAAAGAAGTTTGATAATACGCGAATATAAGGGGGTGAGTTGTACGATCGAACAACCCCCGAGACTCTCGTGGTTCTTGGTTTTAACGTCACCCCTTCGGCATTTGCAATACCTATATATGTATATAAAGTGGAACATGTAATATATATATATATATATATATACACATGTTCCTCGTTCCCTGTATTATCATCCCCAATTGCCTCGATCCGCGAGCATCCCCTTCTCGTTTCTCTTCGCGACGGAATTATCGCGCTTGCATAGCCCAAGGGCTACCATCTGTTTCGATACCGGGGATCCCCCCCCCCCCTCCCTCCAACCCCCCAATCAGGTATAACCAGTAGGGACGCAAGTTATATGTGCCGGGTAGAGAAAACCCGCGAGAGATGTCCCTTAATCTAATATCTATGTACGTGTCCCCGCAGGCGTTTTGCGAATAACCCCCCGGTCGAATATTCAGGATTCGATATCGCCCACGAGAACCCGAAAAAGTTTCTTCTCCACCCTTCTCGCAAATCTCCGAGAATTCTCATTTAATTTTTGTATATTATCCTCGATTGGAAATAATAGGGAGATAATGATTATGACTCTTGGAATTGATAAGAGGATTTCTTTTTTTTTTTTTTTTTTTTTTTGGCATTGAAGAAAAACATTAGGAAAATCGTATGCTCAATATTTTGAGGACGAAATCCGAGATAAATTATTCCATTAAGTGGCATTTCACCCCTCACAATTTGTATGCGCATTTGAGCTCATATATATATATATATATATATATATATATATATATATAGTATAAAGTCTCTCAGCTGTGACAAAAGCATCGTAATTCCGCAACTGCGTGCAGGCATCGAGTCCTGGTGCGTCTCCTCGGTTATTGGTTACGGATGACATTATGATGGGGAAAAACGAGGCGTAACGCGCGAAGCGTCGGTGGAAAACGAGAATGGGCGGCAGTTCCATCTGTCGTCGGTTTGGCTGATGTTACATATATATATATATATATATATATATATATATATATATATACACATATACATATATAAATGTATGTATGTATGTATATGTGTGTTTTGTTCGTGCTGTCGTAGCAATGTCCATGCGGAGGGTAATTTATATGTATCTATATATATATATATATAGAGAGAGAGCCGAAAATCCACACTTGTCCAGTTATTGGACACCCGTGACCCAATAATCGACCACTAGAAGAGAAAAAGTGTGTTTGATGTTTTTTACGGTATATTTGAAGTATACGAGCAAATGGCTAGCAATTTTGTCATCAGTAGGAAAAAATATAGAGATATGAGAGCCACGAAAAAATGGTCGTTTTGGCAAAAAATATTTTGCTTCACAAAAATTATTCTAACTTTGCTTCCAGATGTAGTTTCGACTCCATAACATGCTAATTTTTTTCGTAAACGTCCGAGCTTTAAAATTCCGAGTGATTTAGTTGAACATAAAAAAAATTATATTTACAGAATTTTCAAGTCGTTTATCGATTTTTTCAAATTTTTTCATATCTTTCTCTTCGATTTTAACGATTAGCCACGAGAGCCACGAAAAAATGGTCGTTTTGGCAAAAAATATTTTGCTTCACAAAAATTATTCTAACTTTGCTTCCAGATGTAGTTTCGACTCCATAACATGCTAATTTTTTTCGTAAACGTCCGAGCTTTAAAATTCCGAGTGATTTAGTTGAACATAAAAAAAATTATATTTACAGAATTTTCAAGTCGTTTATCGATTTTTTCAAATTTTTTCATATCTTTCTCTTCGATTTTAACGATTAGCCACGAGAGCCACGAAAAAATGGTCGTTTTGGCAAAAAATATTTTGCTTCACAAAGATTACTCTAACTTTGCTTCCAGATGTAGTTTCGACTCCATAACATGCTAATTTTTTTCGTAAACGTCCGAGCTTTAAAATTCCGAGTGATTTAGTTGAACATAAAAAAAATTATATTTACAGAATTTTCAAGTCGTTTATCGATTTTTTCAAATTTTTTCATATCTTTCTCTTCGATTTTAACGATTAGCCACGAGAGCCACGAAAAAATGGTCGTTTTGGCAAAAAATATTTTGCTTCACAAAGATTACTCTAACTTTGCTTCCAGATGTAGTTTCGACGCCATAACATGCTCATTTTTTTCGTAAACGTACGAGCTTTAAAATTCCGAGTGATTTAGTTGAACATAAAAAACAATATATTTACAGAATTTGCAAGTCGTTTATCGATTTTTTCAAAATTTTTCATATCTTTCTCTTCGATTTTAAGGATTAGCCACGAGAGCCACGAAAAAATGGTCGTTTTGGCAAAAAATATTTTGCTTCACAAAGATTACTCTAACTTTGCTTCCAGATGTAGTTTCGACTCCATAACATGCTAATTTTTTTCGTAAACGTACGAGCTTTAAAATTCCGAGTGATTTAATAGTTGATCATAAAAAAAAATATATTTACAGAATTTTCAAGTTTATCGATTTTTTCAATTTTTTTCATATCTTTCTCTTCGATTTTAAGGATTAACCACGAGAGCCACGAAAAAATGGTCGTTTTGGCAAAAAATATTTTGCTTCCCAAAGATTATTCTAACTTTGCTTCCAGATGTAGTTTCGACTCCATAACATGCTCATTTTATCGTAAACGTACGAGCTTTAAAATTCCGAGTGATTTAGTTGAACATAAAAAAAAATTATATTTACAGAATTTTCAAGTAGTTTATAGATTTTTTCAAATTTTTTCATATCTTTCTCTTCGATTTTAACGATTACACTACAAAAATCTACAGCAGACTTTTTTTCAAAATGCATTAAACCTAATCTGGCTATCCGAGAACAAAGTTGTGACCGTTTGAAATCGGCTCTTGTCGATTTTTTTTGCCCCTCTAGATATCGAAAATATTTTTTTTTTTAAATTCCATACCCCGTATGATCGGAAATTTCTCTCTCATTACGAATCACGCAAACTTTTCACACGTAAATAATCAGGAAGAGAAGCAAATTCATGAGTAAAAACAAAAAATCTATTTGAGAGTAACGAGGAATGGCGTATTTCATTTCTTTCGTTTCGCTTTAACGTGATGTGCTATAGGCTGAAGTTTGCCCGGGTGCGAGAGAGATAGCCCGATATTGGTGGTCATGGAGGAGCGAGAGAGACACATCGAGAACATGTAGACCTTAAATAGAAATTCTATCGCCACGAGCGGTCTTTGACCGACACACACGCGCACGGGCCGATCTTTTGCAGGGGTGTATGTACGAGCAGCGGTCATCGGTCACGCTGCAGACGCGCGTTGACCCTCCGACGGGATGGACGATGTGACAAAAACCCTCACACATAGTCCCATCGTCACGTGTATTATTACCCACACAATTAGACGAATTCAACCCGTGTACGTATATATATATATTATATATATATATATATATATATATATATATATATATATGCGAGCACGTGTGCGCGAATAAACATACATTTCCGAACGAGATCCATCCCCTCCCACCCCTTGCCACCTCTTACACCCTCTCATCTGCGTCCGGGGCGGAGAGTGACAGTCGCAGTTCTCTCTCGGCTGTTTGGCCAGAATTTATGTCACACGTTTTCGTGTCCATATATACATATGTATTGGCTCTAGAACTGGGAAAGAGCCATGAAGAGTCGAGAATTAACTTGACAGATGAAATGAAAATTGGAAAAATACACTGCGGAGTGCAATGTAAATTATTTTAAATAGGATTGTGAATGTTATTTGTTTTTTTCTATCGTCCTTTCGTTCATTCATTATGTGTGCAAGTCTATGGTCAATTATTATTATTATTATTAGTATTATTATTATTATTATTATTATTATTATTACTACTACTATAACTACTATAACTACTATTACTACTATTACTATTACTACTACTATTATTATTATTATTATTATTGAGAATAGATGTTATCCTCGTTTGGTATACTTTTCGATACATGTGCCAAAAAATGAAAACCGTATTCGACAGAATAAAGGAGGTGGATTTAGGGTGTAGAAAGGGCACAAGAAACGCCAAATGTTCAGGGCAAATAGTAAGAGGTCCTGTGCGGCACCCAAGAGAATTGCCGCTTCATGCATTTTATATTTCACCCGACTTTGATTCTTCGGTTCCTAGTACCTTTTCGCTTCCTTTCCCTCTCTCTCTCTCTCTCTCTCTCTCTCTCTCTCTCATTGCTCATATCCGTTTCTCTCTTTATCTTGGCATGAACCCCTCATCCCGAGGGAGTAATCCTTAATCTTTAATCGAAAATTATCTTTGACCGTTTCTCGTTTGGCCATTGAACGTGAGGAATAGATATAGGTATAGCTCATGATCTCTTTTTGCTTTGGTAAAATTTGATCGTATCCACTTTGATCCTCTATATATTGCCCATTTCTCGTTCTTTTCTTCGATATCTTCTACTCGATATCCACCTAATATAAACCACTTTTTTACCCCACGAAATTTCTTCTTTTTTTTTATTATATATATGGCACGTTACGATCGTAACAATCACAAGTTGTACAATCCCACAAGATTTTCTCATAATCTTTATGCCTGGGATACAGAACCATGGGAAAAAGTAACCTTAGTATGGTGCCTACCATGCCAACTCAATCTTCGATTATCAATCGACTCGATTTTTTGGCGATTATTACGAATGAAAGAATATTAAAAGAAAAAAATATATATAAAAAAAATAATAATAAACTATATAAATTCTGACATGCAATTATTTCAAAACTTTCTGAACACTTCACTTTTTATTCCTAAATTGTAATGTTCATATCATCAATGATTTAGCAAGACACTCGTTTTTTTTTATTTTAAATACACTATTTCCTAATTTTTTGTTTATAGATATTTTGGACTTCTCAATATGAATTAATTGACACATTTTTGTGCTCAATTATATTTAACAGACACGCCAATAACTATAGGAATACAAAAATTTAATATATGAATTTAAAGCATACAAAGCTAATAACGCCGAAAGGTCAAAAGGTTGAATCTTTAAAGAAGTTATAGTTCATTTTTTACGTATATATGGGGGACCGGAAGGCCCATTTATTTGTGCACCTACCCTCTGTTTGATAGGATACGTACACATTATACTAACTCGATATTATAAAATCTTTCATATTACTATCATTTTGATAAATCGTATTCCTTTCACGCTTTTTGCTAATTTTTTCCTAATTTTTTGTTTATAGATATTTTGGACTTCTCAATATGAATCAGTTGACCCATTTTTGTGCTCAATTATATTTAACAGACACGCCAATAACTATAGGAATACAAAAATTTAATATATGAATTAAAAGCATACAAAGCTAATAACGCCGAAAGGTCAAAAGGTTGAATCTTTAAAAAAGTTATAGTTCATTTTTTACGTATATATGAGGGACCGGAAGGCCCATTTATTTGTGCACCTACTCTCTGTTTGATTGGATACGTCCACATCATACTAACTCGATATTATAAAATCTTTATGACTCACGATCAGTTTACTTGTCGTCAAGTTCGCTTTAATATTACTATCATTTTGATAAATCGTATTCCTTTCAAGCTTTTCGGATCGCTCTTCTTTTCTCGAAGTGCAAATGATGTGCTTTCTCACTGTTCACGCTACATTCCCACTTTCTCTCTCTCCCTCTTTTTTTTCTGTCTCACGAGAGAAATGTGTTCCTGTCATGGGACAACGTAGACCCATATTAGGACTACGCTGGTGTCCTAATATGGGACTCGCACGTGTACCTCTTTTTGATATTCCTTGGGTGAAGAAAGATACACGAACCCACGAAGCAAGGCAAAGGGGGATGCGAGAATTTGATGCAGCTGAGACTCTACGCTCTCTCTCTCTCCCTCCCTCTCTATTTTTCTCACATTTTTCACCCTCTCGTTTTTCCCTCTCTCTTTCCCTCGTCGCCCAAGTATTCGTTTCTACCTCGTCTCTTGGAAATATTCCGTACAATTCTTCCTCCATGTGTACTGAGTGTGTACACTCTCTTTGCCAGAGGGGAAGACAAGCCCCATATTAAATGTAAAGCTCTATTGGCGCAAAGTGCTCTCTCACCGTCCCCATAAAGAATCATCTTCCAGGAAGACTCAACATTAAGCTCGGTTGCATGCCACTCATTTGTATCGAATAATTACGAGTCTGGTGAATACAAAAGTCATGAAAATTAATTAATCTCACTCCTTAATTAACCAACGTGAGAGACTGAATGAATTCTCCTTCGTTCTCATTAATACTGATTGCACCCTATGTAGCATCATTTATTCCAGCCCAAAAGTCGCAATTAATGATTAATATACGAGAGTTTGGTCACAATTAATTATTAATATACGAGAGTTCGATCGATTTGTGTAGCACGGTTTAATATTTTACTGATTTCGTCGAGTGGATGATTTAACGTTAAATTTTGATGAAACGAAGAAATTCGTTTCGTATAAAGTTGATTATAATACTCAGCACAGATTATTTATAATGTGTTTTAATTTTTCTCAAAAATTATGATTACCAATTATTATAGTGAGCAAATTATTTTTGCTGAACTAACAATAAGCTAACGTTATTTATGGAAACCTTAATGTCTTCAGTTCTTACCACCCTTGTCCCATTGCAGCCTCCTGAAGATTTCAACCCTAATCTGTTGTAATACCATAATATCCAATTATAATAAATTTTAGACATTCAATTTTTTAAAATAATTATTTTTATTATTTTGGTTAGTGAATTATTTTTGCTGAATAATAAAAGCAAACGTTGATTATCGAAGTCTTCGTCTCGCCAGTCCATTCTACACTTGCCCCATTCCAGCTTCTTATTGAGACTTGAAAGCTAATCTGTTGAAATACCATAAAATCCACTTATAATAAATTTTAACCATTCAATTTTTTTAAATAATTATTTTTATTATTTTGGTTAGAGAATTATTTTTGCTGAATAATAAAAGCAAACGTTGATTATCGAAGTCTTCGTCTCGCCAGTCCATTCTACACTTGCCCCATTCCAGCTTCTTATTGAGACTTCAAAGCTAATCTGTTGAAATACCATAAAATCCAATTATAATAAATTTTAACCATTCAATTTTTTTAAATAATTATTTTTATTATTTTGGTTAGAGAATTATTTTTGGTGAATAATAAAAGCAAACGTTGATTATCGAAGTCTTCGTCTCGCCAGTCCATTCTACACTTGCCCCATTCCAGCTTCTTATTGAGACTTGAAAGCTAATCTGTTGAAATACCATAAAATCCAATTATAATAAATTTTAACCATTCAATTTTTTTACATAATTATTTTTATTATTTTGGTTAGAGAATTATTTTTGCTGAACAAAGCAAACATTATTTATCGAAGTCTTTGTCTCTCGAGTGCTCTTCGTTCTCCTCCCATCTTAACTCTCTGGAGATTTCAACGTCAGTCCGTTCAGATGCCAAAAATCCACTTATCCTTTTCGAGATGAGATGAATGAAAAAAAGCTGTGAATCAGCTCTCACTGCTATATATATATATATACATATATATATATAATTTATGTGTCGTATATACACTACATAGCATACAGATAATATATAAATAACATGTATATAGTTTCTCGAGGATTCATCGAAGCTGGACAGTGAAACACTCGACTCGTTTTGCTGACCTGCTCAAGTCCCCTCTTAGCTATAATGTTTTCTGCGATTTCTTCCTGTTCCATTTGTCTTATTTCTGTACGAATGTCTCAAAAAATTTGAGACAACACGCTCATCTTCAACGTCTGAGAAGTCGCCGAACCCCTCAAAACTTTCTTCGGATGCACTTTCTCATTTATTACCCTACCCTCTTTTTCTGACCCTATATAGAAGTTCTTTTTTTCAAACGTATATAAATCTATATTGACTTATATATTAAGTTATAGAGTGTTATCACTACTTGATCTAGATTGACTTATACATATATATATATATATATATATATATATATATATAAATATATATATATATAAATATATATATATAGCGTCTTCATTGCTGTCTGTCCAGAGTTCAGTTATCTGAATCAACGAGCGATGTATTGGGGTGAAAACGACGTAAAAAAATGTATGTTGTATATAAGAGAGTGAAAAAAGTGAGAAAAATATATAGATATAAACAAGGAAGAAGAAGAGCAGTGGGAATTCAAGACTCTCGTGAAATCCTACTTGCGATCTTTTCTCACCGGCTTACGAAGTTGGCGCAATACTCGAGGCTAACGGCTCTCGTCGTCTCTTCACTCTGTTCAGCCCCCCTTTGAGTCTCTCTCCGTTTTTCTTTTTTGCAATAGACCTTTTCCTTCTCGTTCGGAGATTCACCAACTTCGTTTTTCCTCCCTCTTTATTTTCCATTTTCCTCCCTTCTTTCTTGCCACGCCCCAACCATCATGTGCGTGAGGAGGAAAGCCAAGACTTTTTCTCACTTTCTTTTCTCTTCCTCTATTTTACCCTGGCCGGCACATCAACCCCTTTGCGAATACCCCAACACACTCTCGTTTTATTACGTTTCTCTTGAAGCCTAGACTTTCATCGTTCACTCGAATTTTTCGCAAATCGACCACCAAAGCCCCTTCACTTCTTCATTGTGCATATAAGAATTATAATTCGTATCGAACATTTTTATATATTTAAGGGTTTATTTGAGGGTATATAGAACAATATATATATATGCACACAGTGATATTTTTTTGTGGGTTTTCCTTGATAGAAAGACTTTCCTCTCCCTCCTTCCCTCCCCTGCTCCTTTTGGCTTTTCAGCATTCCATTCGTGATTCCTTGGATAGGAGAAACGTGTCCGGATCCAACCACATCGGTATACGTCGCGAGCATTGATATTCCCGATTTCCCAAGCCAGATTTTTCAACGAAACATCTCACGGACGTCATGCAATTGAACCGAGGAAGGGGCTCGCGATGTTTTGTAAAAATTTCTTCATTTTTTTTTATCACACATCAAATAGAAAAATATAAATTTTTGTTTCGAAATATTGGAAACTGTAAAAATTAATCCTTCCATTGAATGAGAATAGAAGGAAGAAAATAAATTATGAGCTTAGAAATAGAGATGGAAAAAATAATATTGGTGAAAAATAAATTTCCTAAATGACTGGAATTTTTAAATTTATCTTTATCGTTCGATAATCCTGTAACAGTTTTCTCCAATAATATTTTTACATGACAATTTTATTTGTACACTGCTGTGGTCCGAGGAAAAATTAAATTTCTCAACAGTACAGGCGGAGCTTTTTTTCGTCCACGTACAAATATCAAGAGAACTTATTTTTCTTTGAGGATAAATTTTCCTGCTCGTATTCTCCTAGCTCTTCTTCTCACCAGCTCGCGAGTATTACTAAACATACAGATACACGCATACCAGTTATATTTTAATAGAAGGAATAAAATAAATTATGAGCTTAGAAATAGAGATGGAAAAAATAATGTTGGTGAACAATAAATTTCCTAAATGACTGGAATTTTTAAATTTATCTTTATCGTTCGATAATCCTGTAACAGTTTTCTCCAATAATATTTTTACATGACAATTTTATTTGTACACTGCTGTGGTCCGATGAAAAATTAAATTTCTCAACAGTACAGGCGGAGCTTTTTTTCGTCCACGTACAAATATCAAGAGAACTTATTTTTCTTTGAGGATAAATTTTCCTGCTCGTATTCTCCTGGCTCTTCTTCTCACCAGCTCGCGAGTATTACTAAACATACAGATACACGTATACCAGTTATATTTTGTCGGACCTGTGGCTAACAAGAGGAGCAAAAAAAAAAGTATATTAATTGCGAACGGTGGCGCACCCCTTGCGGTTATATTAAATTCTTATGGAAATTTTCCTGGCTTCCCGCACGTGGAGAAGGGGGTTTGGTACCCAGAACGAGTAGGGGGAATTGTACGTACAAGACCCTAGCGACTCGTAAAGTTGGCTATTGTGTTATAAAAATCTAAATAATTTCGAGCTTCTTGAGGAGAAGAAGAAGGTTGTAGGAAAAAAAAAGTGAGACAGGCTCTGTTCTACTTCTCTCAAAAGTTGGCAATGCAAAATATAGTGTTAGTGAACAAAGAGAGGGCAAAGGATGCACTGGTCGGGTCAAAGAGTCTTCGTAAAGGAGTAAACAACATGGAAGAAAAGCCTCGGAGAAGAGGGAATTTTATCTCGACAAAACTTAAAATAAAATGAGAGCCAATCAGATATTCAGATAATATTTAAAAATTCAGTACGTTCGTAAAGATTTGTTTGTTTAGAAATTTTATAATTCTTCGTCGTGTTCTACTTTTTTTAAATTATTGTCTGAATTCGTTACTTCTCGGTGAATCGGCTTGACTGAGGTCCTCCACTGTTAACCCTTTTGTCAATACTCAGGATGCCCAAAAATGGATACCACGTACTTAGGTGGACACCTGGTTACCCGGATATTGACAAGAGGGTTAACGAAAATGTTATAGTTTTTTAGTCAGTCATTGCTGAGACGTGCAACGGTTCACATGCATTGCAAGCTCAGTGCGAGCAATGATTGCTGAGTACCGAATATTTTTTCTGAGTGCTTTTATGTTCGATATATTCTTATATATTCCATAATATTCCATAATAAAGTGAAAATTGTTCTACCCGGGTGTCTTCCTCAATAATCCCACATCAAGAATAAAATAACATCTAAATATCTCTTCACTTCTTGTTAGAGAATATTTTTTGATGAAAAAATATATTGATAATCATTTAATTAATTTTCATGCACTTATTTCGTGGGAAATTCTTCATACCTATATACTGTATTTTATTTCCTTCTTATATTCTAGGGTTTCCTGCCTATACACACCACATCCACCTTTGCTATTTATAACAACGAGAACTAACCACGAGCTTTTGCAACGATTTTCTTTTTTTCCTTCCACTCTTTAGCTCTCGCACCCTCGTCTCCTCTTTCTGTCCTTCCATTCTCGCACGTGTCCCATTCGTTTCTTCTCCTGCGGGAGTTAACGGCCAACTTTCCATCTGCCCCGTTGCCAGAGTTAACAATTCGGTTACAAAGTTCGAATCATGTATATGTGTCTCTCTCTTCTGCTTATCGTCTTCCTCCCGCTCTCTCTCTCTCTCTCTCTCTCTCTCTCTCTCTCTCCCGCTCTCTCTCTCTCTCTCGCTCTCTCTCTCTTTGGCATTCTCCGAACACTGCATTACTTTTGCCATCCCCTCCCCTCTTTCTTCATCGAGCTTTCAAAGTCTTGCACTGCCTCGCCGAGGTTTTCGTCTCTTGACAACAAAAAATGGACGACAACGCCACACAAACGCACGTTTTCTATCTCGAGCAAGCAAGACAAGACAGCAAAACATCAGCCATATTTTCTCTCTCTCTCTCTCTTTCTCTTTCTTTCTCACGCCCTCTCCCACCATCCTGGGATGCTGGCCTGAAAAAGACCACGAATCGTCTCGTTGTACTAAGACACTTTTCCCTCCCGATAAACTTCTTCCTCGTCCGAGCAACTGATCTAATAATCGTCAAACTTAATACCAGATGACACTTTACTCCTTTTCCTTATAAAAAGAACAAGAAAAGCACAACCATGCGAAATGGTAGAAGAGCTGTCTCTCGCGAACAATTTTTTTTGTTGTGGAAAATTGTTGATTATTTTTTCCAAATGATTGAATATTATTTATAACTTATGAGGGTTTGTATAAATAATACATGCTCAATAGCAACTTATAAAATTTGATCTAATTACAAAGAAATAAATAATCTATGCTTTGTTATTCCAGAAAAAAAAAATATATATATTTTTTTTCGTTGTAATTATTCGTAAAGTCATTTCAAATGGTTCTTCATTCGAAGGTTTCGCGAAAATTTATTCTTGGTGTTTAATACAAACATATTTCTGAAAATCTTCAAATAACGTTGTCAAATATCATTTACAGAAAGTCGTACAGTTGATTTAAAAAAGTTGATTTTACGAGTTACGTTAGACCGCAATTATGGAGAAGGAACGTTTTCGTTGTGGAGGGGAAAAGGGAGAGAGAGAGTGAGATGGAAGGTGTGTGTAAGAAATTGAACAAGTGGTAAGAACGAGAGACATGATTCACATGTGGCACATGCAATTTTCTCCCACATAAGCGAGACGTTAGAGGGGAAGATCGTGCTTATTAGCAAAAATTCTCTTTTCATTATAATCCCTCGTGTTTCTAGTTCATCCCCCTTGAGGCAGCTTGCACCCTTGTCCAATAGGGGATTGTCAGATACGACTGCTTATATAGTCTCTCCCCCCCCCCCCCCCCCCCCTCTCGCTCACTCAGGAAAACTTATGGACCATTGCAAGGTCGAGGGTCGTGGGCATTATTTCTCCTCTCGGTGCTTTCGAACAAAAGACAAATGCCAAAACGACTTCCGTCTGCTACAAGGTTTTTCACCCTCATAAGGGCACTTCATACGTTCTAAGAGCTTGAAAAATTCAAGTAAATATATTTTGAGTTGAATAATTTTTTCTCATTCGCTATAAAGAATAGAAGAATTTGACGTAATTAAATTTTATTCGATTTTAGTTAATCTCGTTATGGAAAATGATTTTAAAGAGTGCAAATAATTCCATTACCAAATCTTAGAAGACAAATTTTTCAATGAATATATTTATATTTTTTTTGCTTAGTTGAATGAATGATAAACTTTTTCTGGAAATTTTTTAAGGATTTTATCGATTAGGATTTTATTTTTTCATCCTCGAGCATTTCCCACTTTTGTCTTCAACAAGAACGAGAGATGGAATAAAATATGACGTCGATTTTCCGACACCACAATTTTCCTCAACGGACCTCTCTCTCTCTCTCTGTCTCTCTTTCTCGAGTTTTCTTAATTGGAATTACAAATATAAAGGGTTCCGCGAGTCGTCGCGGTCTCAAGAGGGTTTAAATATATAACTGCGAATTAAGTGGTGAAATCGTATACATATATATATATATATATATATATATATATATATATATATATATATATATATATACATTCAGAATCAATTTATTCGGTGTCTGGATGCTTTCTGCAAGCTCTCGTGCGTCGTCCTCTTTCTATGGGCTCGCTACTCTCTTTGCATCTCATTCTCCAGCACTTGCAAACGAAATTGTTAAAGAGTAATAACGACCGATTAGCAAATATAAAATGATATGAATTTTTATTTCGAGATTTCTTTTTGTCGACATTTCTTCAAAGAATTTTTCTTCGCATTCAAATTAACCAAGGTGACTTTGCAAATAAAATGTGATCATTTTTTTTTCGTTTCGAACAGCTTTAAGCCTAATTTTTCCAAAAGATCTGACCCAAGAGCGATTTAGCTTTTTTTTTTTATACACGCGAGTCACTCTTCAGCTTGCGCGCCCTCTAGCATGCATGGTTTGTCAAATTCACGATTACGAATGTCTCTAGTACACTTCATACAGCACATGCCATATAATATATTATATTAATGTTATGGCATAGAGGGTGAAAAAAAAACATTTTTTTTCCGCAGTAGCCTACGAGATCACGTTTTTCTCTTTCTCGGATAAAGAAAAATAATGGCATTTATTCTCCCTTCCCATAATATATTTTATATTCGAGATAAAGCCGAGCAAATCTCTGTCTTAGTATAGCATTTACTCCCCCGCCCCCCCCCCCCTCCCCTTCAGCGCTTACTCATTTTTCCGCATAAAAATAATGTCAACTTGGGTGATATAAATTTGGGGATATCGCGCGATCAGGAGGAGCAAGAAAAGGGTCGAGATGACCAAAAAAAAAAAAGGTCAATATAATTATTTTTGAAAAATCTAAGTGTCTATTTTTACAATATAAATATCATATAATAATGATTAATTGTTAAAATTAATTGTGAGATAGTGTTGCAAATATAGTAGTGAAATTTTAGCAAATTTTTTTCATTTTAGTTATGAAGGTTTTCGTTGGAGTTTCGCATCGAATATCTCCGGACGTCTTCGGCATTCTCTCGTTCACCGTCCGCATCTCTCGGCTGATCCTCTTCCTTTCTGAGGGATGGAGACTCGTGGAGGGTATCTTAATATATATCCAGGGGTTCGAGAGATGCGACTTCCCCCCCCCCCCCCCCCAATTCCCTTTTACAATTCTGCGGCCAGCAGAGGTCTGGAAATCTCGATCCGACGCCACTAACTTATAAATATGATAATACGCGAACGAGGCAAGCAGAAGTCACGGAATAGTCCCTCTCGGGGCATAAGGGTGGTGAAGGAAGTTGGTCTCGAAGTCTTCTCTTACTTCGTTCTTATCGCTCGTCTTTCCGTCTATTTTTCTCTACTTTTTCCATTCTATGTATATCTTGCTCTTAAATCTATTATGTACAACTTATAGCTATAGATGAGGGTGACAATATTTTCAATTTTATTTCTCTAGGTCTCACCGCAAAAATTTGTTTCTTGAGTTGCAAAAAAAAAAATGTCAAATGATCTGGTGAAGGAAAAAATATTTAGAAATCCCTCATAGGTGTCAAAGATATAAATTATTGCCAGGAAGCGACATTTTTTTTTCCCTCTCCTCAGCCTGTCTTTCGTTTTATACGTCAAATTCATGGAGGTGCAGAATTTTTCATGAAAAAATGTTCGTATTTAATAGTGCCGCAAAGGGTTCGAAAATATCAAACTTAGTCAAAAATCGATTTATAAAATTTGCAACGTTACAGACGCCCACAGATATTTCGCCTGATTTAAGGGTGGGGGCGAACCGCCTCAGCCACAATAATCTGCTAATATATAATTTGCAACCCTCTCGATCTTCTCATATATTCGTCGCCTCTCCTCTTTACTCGGTATCCGCATATTCACGACAAGTCCAAGTCACCTTTGCTCTTTCTCATCTCACCCCACCCAAGGTATTTCTTGTTCTGTTTTCCTGCTGGTGCTGTTTTTCACCCCGTCAACACTAGCATTCTGTACCTTTCGTGATATTGGAAGTCTTGAGATGCGAATTAAAGTCGTTTCACAGCCCTTTATTTTTCATCTCTTCCTTTCTCCGGCATTGAATATTGTAGAGGTTGCGCGTAAAACTCTTGGTGTGCGAGTTATTATCATAAATATAGACGCCACTCGAGTAGAAAAGAAAATAGAACATTATTTTCCAGAATAATATTTATTAATGATAATTAGAAAAAAAAAAACGTAATACATTTTTCGAACAATTTTAATCAATTATTTTCTACAGTGAACATTAATATATTAATTTTTATTTATTCTATTAATTCACTTTGAAGGAAGTTTTTCAAGTTTTGTTTTGTGTCGAGATCAAGTAAATCTGTACTCGTGTTATATATATATGATTCATAGGGTGAGTGCACCAGTGAATGACCAGACCTCAGTAAATGACCACTTCACGCGAACTATATCTATATATAGTGATTTTACCACGGGAGGTCATTCACTCGTGCTGAATTTTACGGCGGTCATTCACTGGTGCACTCACTCTACATCAGTTTCGTATCCATCTGAACTCTGAGGAGAATTGAGAAATAGATATCAAATCGCTGACGACAGCCAACCGTAATCAGAAGGAAAAGCGGAATGATAGGATTTCGACATGTCGTGTTAACATGTACGTATGGATTTTGAGACAAGAGAACGTTCTCGGGGCAAGATGGAAGTACATTATGTACGCATGTTTTATATATACATATGTATATATAGAGGAGAACGGGATCATTTACGTGGCAGGAGCGTGAGGTGAAACGCACTTTTAGCCTTGTCAACTCCGTTAACCCTTCGAGGTCACACATTCTAAAAATAACGCACAGGTCATAGAGGGTCGAAATGACCCCAGCAATGTTTAAACAATTGCCGCGTTGCCAGTATCGTTCCGAACGACTCATAAAAATTCAGGATATTAGTTTGAACCTTTCAGAATGAGAATATCATGGAAAACATTTTTTATCAAATTTTCAAAATGGCGAAAAAAAATCAGCAAGGAGGCAATAACTTACAGTAATTCTAGCTTAAAGTTGCGCGTGGAGTCATTTTGACCCCCTGGTGACCTCGAAGGGTTAAAAATCTACAATAAATTGTAAGAACTTTTTTTTTTTGTCAGCACACACACAACTTCAAAGAGTAACCGTAAATGTTGAGTGTCCTGAATTCGATCGACTGGTGCTTCATTATTAAGAATATCGATTAAATGTACGATAATGTTTTATAAAATGTAAATTTTCCGGAATAATTTGAGCTCTCATTCAGCCAATTCGATTAATACACAAAAAAGTAAGAGCCTTTTGAATGAAGTAAATGTGGTGTTTGGGGGTGTATTGTGCCATGGATTTTGAGACAAGAGAACGTTCTCGGGGCAAGATGGAAGTATATTATGTACGCATGTTTTACATATATATGTATATATAGAGGAGAATGGGATCATTTATGTGGCAGGAGCGTGAGGTGAAACGCACTTTTAACCTTGTCAACTCCGTTAACCCTTCGAGGTCACACATTCTAAAAATAACGCACAGGTCATAGAGGGTCGAAATGACCCCAGCAATGTTTAAACAATTGCCGCATTGCCAGTATCGTTCCGAACGACTCATAAAAATTCAGGATATTAGTTTGAACCTTTCAGAATGAGAATATCATGGAAAACATTTTTTATCAAATTTTCAAAATGGCGAAAAAAAATCAGCAAGGAAGCAATAACTTACAGTAAGTCTAGCTTAAAGTTGCGCGTTGCACACACAACTTCAAAGAGTAACCGTAAATGTTGAGTGTTCTGAATTCGATCGACTAGTGCTTCATCATTAGGAATATCGATTAAATGTACGATAATGTTTTATAAAATGTGAATTTTCCGGAATAATTTGAGCTCTCACTCAGGCAATTCGATTAATACACAAGAAAGTAACAGCCTTTTGAATGAAGTAAATGTGGTGTTTGGGGGTGTATTGTGCCATTGAATCTGGGGTATATTTTATTTGGTAACGACGTCATCGTTGACCTGCACCTCGCGAACGATTCCGTCTGACCTGGAATCCGCGATCGACCTAGACTTCAAGAACAACGTCCTTATAAACGTGGATTGTGAGAATGATCACGAATTATTAAGTTATCGCATGGCTCGAACGATTCCAGTACATGATATGACGAAGTTCACCTCATACGAGAGGCTTTTTTTGCAAAAAATAAAGGAGTGAATAAATAGCTGTTTAGTAATACCCGAGATATCGAGCTGCTTTTTCTCTAAATAAAGATAAATGACACTTTGTAAGTCTATTATTCGTTTTTAGCTACTATCAACGGTCTAAAGGGGGCAATCGTTTACGTTGAAATTGGTACACATGAACCGGATTCTGCTATATATATATATATATAAATACGGTTACCACTCGTGCGGTTCCACAGAGCATGTTAAATGTATACACGACGAGAGCAAACCCTTTGAAAATATAGTGCAGCCTTCGTTACGTACAATGAACCGTCTATAAGTGGATGAGCTTATTTTTGGATGAAACACATATGTGCATAGAATATATACATTGCCGAGATTGAGAGTATGTGCGACACATGGCTGATCCAAATTACGAAGCTTGGGTACTTTTACAACTTTTAAAATATTCTCTAATTGCTCTCTCCGTTTATAAATTACCCGATAATTGTCACAATAATTTATCGCCATTTTTTAAATTCCTATAATTATTATATAACACTCTAACCAGACAGTCGCAATTTCTAAACTAATCGTTTAATTATGAGATAAGATTTGAAAATTATTTTAAAAAATTTTACCCACTCAAAACATGTCACGGAGTCATTTTTTTTAATCTCATAAAAGAAAATTCGATACCTTTCATTATCACCACGGAGAATGCTAGCTAAGATTATTAATTTCTCACATTTGTCTGAACGTTTTATTCAATCGTTTAAAATTATTTCACGTAAATAAGATTACGAAAAAAATTGAAATAACTATTGATAATTATTTTCTTTGAAAATTTAATTTTTGTTTATTTTTGAATTCTAAATAAAAAAATCTCACGAAGTGTTCAATTATTATTAGTACTGTGTATATATATATATATATACGTTGACATTATATATAGCCCTGCAATTGCACGCATAGTGCAAATATATAGGATGCAAGGACGT